>CAAKHF010023768.1:0-20889 GCA_901007745.1 Hippocampus kuda | reverse complement strand
CACACACACACACACACACACACACACACACACGCACACACACACACACACACACACACACACACGCACACACACACACACACACACACACTGTCTCACACTCACACTATATCGTTGAACCGCTATCACACACTTCTACTTGAACATTCTCCCACACACTACTGAAACCCTGAGCCACAACGCTAAAGAAAAAATATTGAGGTATGTTTTACATTCCGTGCTGTTGACCAGGTGTTATCTAGCTTCAAAAACACTCCCAGAAGATAAAATTACATTTTACCGTGACAATATTAACAGTTAAATAAGTCGGGTCCGAATAGACTGCCTTAGAAAATATAAATGTTAAGTGAACTGGAGAAACAATTTCTTGATGTAAAACGAGTAGCCAGGTCATCTGAAGTGAATGAAAAAAAAAAGGTCTCATTTTAACTCGAAAAAATGTGTCTTTATTTTGTTTAATTAAAAGAGAAACTTTATTCTTTCACATCACTGTTAAAAATCTACTGCCAGTTATTCGCAAAATTCATCGTCAATTTATTGTTAATAGTGGGGTTGTTGCCACCTCTGTAATGTAACTAATACAGTAACTTGTTATCTCAGTTACTTATTAAATGAAGCAATCGGTATACTGAATGTGCTTTTAAAGTCAAGTAATCAGCAAAGTACCCAAGTTACTTTTTCAAGGTAACTGGCAACTACTCAAACATTCGCATGCGTGACTAAAATATCACACAAGCGCAAGATGTCCTCACTTTTATGGTTTAAAAGTCCACACCCACTTCCAATAAGTCAATCGGTGAGCAAAGAGCAAAAGTGAAACTTCATGTGTGTTTCTTTTCGGTTGCTATTTATTGTGCAACCTGTCCAAATATGAGTGGAAAGTCCACTTCCCTGTGTGCGCTGAGCGCAACGCCCGCTTTATTTAAACACGCGCGTCCTTGCTGGGCAGTGTCGACATGTTTATCGGCAGCGTGACACTCGCTGACCTTACACTCGGGGAATATCCCGCATTGCTCCAGTGATCCCTCATAGATTCATTCAGTCTAGTATTTTTCTATGCCAGTCATTCCCGACCGATATCCTGTGAGAATGTATCTTAAGTCATCTGTATATGCCGCTGACGTTTATTGACAACCAGAACCATGAAGTGCTCATCATAATAGCGCTTAATAAATATGTAACAATGACAACACGGTTTTGTTTTTGGTTTCTTCAACAGGCGTAACAATCAGGCATTGGCTCCACTTTGTGTCTTTTCGTGTGTGGTGTGTCGTGACGACATTGAAATGTCATGTGCATTGTGAAACGTCACCTTTTCGGTGCACCTGCAAGTATTGATGACCTCCCCCCCTCCGACAGACTCCCCTTCACCTGGCAGTGATCACTCAGCAAGCCAACATGGTGGAGGCGCTGCTGAGGGCCGGCTCGGACCCCTCGGCGTTGGACCGCAACGGCCAGACGGCGTTGCACCTCTGCTGCGAATACGACCATCCCGCATGTCTCTCCGTGGTGCTCTCGCTGCCCTCGTCTGCCGCCTGCCTGGAGATGAAAAACTTTCAGGGTAACGCTGCGCTCGTGAGATCCGCAAAGAAACATGAGGAAGTGAAATACATGAAGCCCGCGATTGGCAAAATCCACACAAGAGCCACCAATTACAGTGGAACGTCTCTCTTTATACGAAATTTTGAAGTTACGAAACGCCACAACAGGAAAACATTGCCTCTTGTTACGAAAGAAAACTCAAGATATGAAAAGTAAAAATACAGTGCCACTCGCAGCTCCGTGTTTTCCTGAACGCAACATACTTATATCTGCTCTCCCATTGGCTGTTACCGAGCATCATCCTGGCATCCCATTGGCTAAGAGGGACCTCTACCGTATGTGTCTATGCGTGTCAATAGATAGGTGTGCGTCTATGCAGCGTCCTCGTTATTTGCCCCTTGGGCCATGAGGTGTTCCGATAGTTTTACGTAAATGTAAATCACCCCAAAAAAGTGTTCACCAGTCGGGCCATCGCTCACTATGCTGATGTTTGCCTTGGACATTTTCGAAGGATTGTTAAAAGGCGACAAAAGCAATCAGTTATCTACAAAACGGCAGGCAAAATGGAGTGAATTCACCACACCATTTTTTTTCCAGTGTCGGAAAGTAATAATGGGTGTCATAGAAGTAGGTTGAAATGATATTTTGACTGTTCCAAGATCCTCGTATGCTAGGAGGCGCTAGGATTTAGGTCCTGAATACATTAAAGAAATGCAAATTGAATATAAATCCGGTCAGGTTCTGAGGTCAGCAGACCACCAAACAAACATGGTGAATCTGCACTTAGCTGTTAGGCTGCACGCAACTGGAATAAGCTGCCAACAGAAGTGAAGTCAGCCACACGTGTAAATGCTTTTAAATCTAGGGTAAAAACACAGTCCCCCTGCCCCCTTCCATATGAAAGCATTTCTGTAATATGTTTTTCAAAATCGTGTTTTTGTGTTCTTTTTGTCCTTTGACTCAACCGTTTTTCTTTACTATGCTTTTAAACGTCTGAAATTCTTTTGGTTTTAAATAAATGCCTTGAAATGTTGCGGGTTTCACCGCACAATCCATGTGCATCTCTCGCTCAGCTGTTTACACTGTGCCCCTTTGAACTCCCTCCGCAGGTTTGAGCCCCCTCCACGTGACTGTACTACACGGACACCGAGACTTAGCCGCCATGCTGCTGGCAGTGGGAGCTGACGTCAACACCATGGTCAGTCCGTTCGTTGCGATCAATGACTCGTCAGGCTCTTTTCATTTTGTCCCGCCTGCGTCAGACGGATGACTTAACCGCACCAACTTCATTAGGACATCAAGAGTGGCCAGAGTCCCCTCATTCTCGCGGTGGAGAGCAACAATGCGGAGATGGTCCGCTTCCTCATTGAGGTAAACATATTGTGTGGGATGCCTTGTGACTCAGCTTCAGATGAAACACTGGCTTTGAAACGTCTTGGTTCTAAAATGACCACATTAAGGTAACCGTTGATTTAAAAAAAAAAGAAAAAAGGCCTTAATTGGCTTCCAAACTATCTCCTGCTACGTGAACGCTAAATGAGGAAACACCGTAGGCAAACGCATTTAAAATTAGCATCTGTGTGGTGGTGTGGTGGTGGTGGTGTTGCCGTCTAAGCAGCAGGTATCTGAACACAAATGGTGCTGCAACACATGTAGAGAGACCATGTAACAACAGTCACAGCCATATATTATTTATCCTCTGTGAAGAATGACAACTAGTACTACCCTACTGAGAAGCAGAGAGAGGAACTGAGCCTCCATTGTAGGATATTCTTATATCTGTCTTGTTCTGCCCCTAGCTGGCCAAGATGCACACACCAGAATGACAGATCAAGTTGTTGAGAGGTACAAATCATGTTTGGGTTAAAAAAAAAAAAAAGTAAATAAACCCAAATATTTGATGACCCCCAGGACCCCCAAATCCGTCACAATTAAATTGAAATTCCGTGGCACCACAACAGACATGCAAAGAGAGGGTTGCCCACCAAAACGCATGGACCAGGCATTATTCAGAAGGAAGGACAGAGAAAAAAAATATTGAATGAAAAAAACACACACACACACGCACATCGTGGGGGACAACTACAAATGTGTATTCGAGTTGAACATGTTTCCTTGTTCGCTCGGTGCAGAGCGGCTGTGATGTGAACAGGCCGTCATACAGCAGCAACACAGCCCTGCACAGCGCCTGCGCGCGGGGCCAGGCGGACGTTGTGCGGGAGCTGCTGAAGAGCGGCGCCGACAGCAGCCTCAAGAACTACCACAACGACACGCCTGTCATGCTGGCCAAGAACAAAAAGGTAAGCTTCAACGATGAGACCTCGGTGGAGGTCCGGTGCGCTCAGGGAAAGTTTCCGTGCATGCACGTTTTCAGTGGTAAGAAGTGATGAAGTACAATGGCGCCTTGAGTAGATTGAGTAGACAAGATTACAAAGTAATTTCACACTTCTAATTCAAAACAAGGCTATCTCACATCGTATTTTCCCCATTGAGATGAATGCGAATGCCATTCATCTGTTTCAGCCTCCCCCCAAAAAGCAGCAACAAAAATGAGGATGAATAGCACTTCATAAAATTGTACTTTCTGAAAATGTACATCAACTCGAACTATCCTCAAAATGAGGAGCGTGGTTTTTTTCTCGCCCTCCCTTGTGGTTTCTTCCGACTTTCGGGGTTGAGTGAACGCTGGCGCGTCTGGCTGCCGCTGCTCAACCCGTACTGTGTGCGTCTGGCTGCCGCTGCTCAACCCGTACTGTGTTTTATTGTTTTTGTCTGATTGTAAAGTGTCCTTGGGTGTCTTGAAAGGCGCTTATAAATAAAATGTATTATTATATTCTTATTATCAATGACACGAATGCAAACAATGAAACAGTTTTTGTCACTGTTCATCAGTTGAATGGTGTGCCCACCATGGCCACCTGGGGGCAGTATAAGACAGACGGACACACTCCTGTACCATGAGGTGTTATTATGATTAACGCTTAAGTTCTCGGGCAATCTAGCATGCAGCAGCCAACCCATATTGCAGCAAAGAATGTGATGTCTTGAACTCAGGTGAAATTCATAAGGCTTCATTTCAGACATCTTAACTCCTCTCTCAGCTCCTTGGTGTGGCACCAACATTTGTCATTCTATGAGGAGGATAATGAATATATGATTAAGTACTTTACTGGTCTACTGCTTGGCTACATGTTGCCTGCAATATGTTGCTTAAAGGCTGAAAGCACAGTAACATGTATGCTAATTAGCACCAGCACCGCGGTATTTATTTTTCTGACGTCTTTTTACTTTTACCTCCTACATTAGAAAGTGATATCTGTCATGTCTACTCCTTACTTAGCCAAAATAGCCTCAAAACGTCAACTGAGATCTTAATGGTTTGCCTTACAAGGCTGAAAAAGCAAGGACAACAGCGACATTCCGGAAAGCGAACCAGCTAGCATGAAGGATGACACAATAGATTCAGAAAAGCAAGCTATTCTGCATTCTCTGCCTCACTTAAGAGAATTGTCTAATCTGGTTAGCAACTGCATTGGTCTGGTTAGCTTTTGTGTTTGAAGATTCTCCGACTAATCTGAAAAAACAAATACCAACAAGTAAGGTGTTTATTTTTCAGTTCTTCCCGTTAGCTAAATTAGCAAATTTTTGATTCGAACATTCACAAAATTGTGAGAAAGTGTTTTGATAGTGTCTCGTGAGTTTTCTGGGGAATATGTAATTTAATAAAAGAGGGAAAGCATTTTGTGTGCAGGTTTTTTATTTAGTTGGGCAAAATTATTAAAATAAGTATTGTACATAACTCTGTCGATTTTTACTCTAAGAGTAAAATTTTTTTTACATTTATTTCAATACATTTCATTCTGCACTTGATGTGCTTTTACTGAAGCAAAGGAATAGGAATCAGTGCTTATACTTTAACCAGCGTGTGCTTTCACAAGTCTCTGCACTTTATTTTAGTACACAATGATTACTTTTACTTCCGAATGAGTGATGCGATGGGTTCAGTTCCATTCAGTTTATTAAAGTGATGGGATTGGCAAAGCAAACCATTGCAATGTTAGAATCAAATTAGTTTATCTTGCCATCTAGTGGAAAAATATAAATACTGCAGCATGCTCCTGACTTTCATCCAGTCACTGATCTACACCTAATGAGCTATTCTGGAATATTTTTGTGGGATAGAAGCACGGTGGCATAATTGTTAGTGTGAGTATACTCATACTCATACCTGATTGCCTAGAAGTGCCCTGTGATTGGCTGGCAGCCAGGCCAGGGTGTTGTATCATTTTTCACCTTTGACCCTCAGGATGAGAAAATGGATAATGGGTTTTGATGGAGCTTGTGCAAATTATAAATGCACCTGGAAAAAGAAAAGCAGACGCTGCAGAAATGTGTATTCTTTTGCAGATAGCAGACATCTTACGAGGTAGGGGCTCAAAACCAATACGAATTCCAGATCAACGCGATGACATGTCAGCGTCGCCGCACGGCAGCAACTTGATGAGCATCGGTAGGAGAAACTTCATTAAATACAGCCGCACAGTGCAGATTATGGCCCATGCACTCCATTCTTCAATCCAGCCCAATAAGCATTTAAAATGATCATGAGTTCTGGAATATTTGTTGTTTTATTTAGTTGGCTAATTAAGATGTATTTATTCCTGTCTTATTTATGTATCATATTAAATCATTTCAGTGATTTACTGTAAGTAGTTAAAATCTAAAAATTTTACGTAGTAGTAAAATAATACTAAATAAAATACGTTTTTAAATTAGCACGATAAAAGCTAATTAGTATGACATAAAATAAAATCGTAAATACCGGGCAGGTATGAGAAATTACTTAAAAAAATCTAATTTCAAATCAATGAATCATAATTAAAATCAATTAGAAATAATAATTCAATTTTTGTATATATTTAAAAATTTTAAATCTGCGTTATTTAAATAAGATAAGATATCCTTTATTTGTCCCACACTGGGGAAATTTACAGCCTACAGCAGCAAGATTGTGGGTAGAAAGAAGAAAGAAGAAAAAGATATATATATATATATATATATATATATATATATATATATATATATATATATATATTTCTTACATTAACTACAAAAATCAGTGAAATAAAAAAACACCAAAATTCACATCAAATACAAAAATAAAAGTAGATTAAAATATACATGTTTTATTTGATTAAATCTACTATAATAAGCAACCTGCCACATCTGTTCATATGAAAATTCTAATTTGAACCTTTTAGCATTAAAGTTTGCCTGTCTAGGAACCCTCCCCCTGCCAATCATAACTGTGCTTTTTGTTTTGATTTATTTGGTTTTTTTTTTCTTTTAATTTTAGGTTACACATCTCCAAGCCACAGTGGAGAGTGTTCTCCCTCGATGGCACCACCCATCCCACCCTCCGCCGCCCCCCACTCACCAAGGACTGCGCCAATGCTGGCCTTCCCATTTTACTAGCGCAGAGTCCTCGTGCTGGTAATTACGCTATCCTTTGGAAACGTCAAACCACCAGGCAAAATGACCAAACTTGGATTCAGGGATGTAGTCAACAAAAAAGGACAGCGCCTTTGCACACAGAATTTATCGGGTGGAAAAAAAAAACAACTACAGTGAACAGCTGGTCCTCAGTTTCAGACGGAGTCGGTTCCTACGCTAATGTACAGGTTACGTTATCATGAGAGTGCCACGTGACCGCCTACAACAGAAATATAATTTCTGGTTTCATTCGTTACGTGACTGAGCTTTACCGGACCGAGGAGTGTACAAAGTGAGTGTTCATGTGTGTGTGTTTGGGGTGTGGGTGTGTGTGTCTGAGGGGGGAGGGGGGAGTCAAACAGAAGGGAGAACTAAGTGTGAGTTTGTTTTATCATAACCTGTAGAGACTGTCGAGGACACATGCATCGTGTCGCTTTGTACTTGCGGGTTCACTTCAATAAGACGACTTGGGAGACAAGAACAACACCACCTGTAAACTCGAGGTCTTCTGCCAGAACTCCCCAGACCTTCCATGCATTACATTGCATTCATTTTTTTTTTGTTTGTTTACATAAGCTTCTCACAAAAAATTTGGATTTTTTTTTCTCCTGTGAGAATTCCAGATGAACCCAAATTGCATTGTAACCTTCACAGGTGAACTTCATTTGACCTTTTGAATGTCCAACTGTTCAATATTTCAGTGTGTTTTGCACAACTTGCTGTTCGACAACAACGATCTGCACGGCAAAACCTTGATGCGACTCTTCCAGTTTCACTGTCTCAGTTGTCCAATATCCCTAACTTTTTGTGAGTCGTGTCTGTTGAGTGTGTGTTATTCTGCTTTTGTTAAAAATAAGTCATAAAAAGTATGTATTTTTTCAAAAAATAAATGCAATTGTGTCTTGTGTTTTTTTGGTGGGCTCTACAGTACATTTATCCTTCTTTTTCTTAAAAGAAGGGGAAAATGAATTGAAATTAGAATTTTTATTTTTATTTTAAATAATTTAAATAAAATCCATAAATTTTTTTGATCCACTTTATCCTCAGAAGGGCCGTGGGGCATGCTGCAGTCTATGGAGTTCCTCTATTTAAAAGAAGCAGCAATCTGATTGGTCAGTTGCTGGCCCACCTCCATGGAGTTGACCGACCAATCATAAGGTGAGCGCGCGGCCATGTTGAATTATTATTCATTTGAAAGCGAGACAACAAAAGAAGTGTTATTACAACAGCAGAGGATTTCTCGAAATGACGACAACATTACTGTCAGATTAGATAGATATATATATCTATATATCGCGTTAAAGAGATTACCAACCAAAGGCTACATTGGATAGATATAGCAATTTCAAGGTAGGTTTGCCAACTGAGTCGCATCGTCGCTTAAACACTGAAGAGCGAGGCTAGGCTAATAGCATGCTAAGCTAAAAAACAGTAATTGCAGGAAAAGTTTCCAGCCATGATGAAAGTTAAATTCGAAATGGCTGCGCAGGAAAGTTTCCAACCATGTTGAGAGTTAAATTCGAAATGGCTCCCAAGGTGCGTTTTCCCCTCATGGACATGACCTGTGAAGGGGTTGTACGTGAATTCGCCGTCAGTTTTTTCTCACTCGCCTGAAAAGTCACGGTACTACATTGAAACTTTAAAGTAAATTGCAAAGTGGGCCATTTTTTCGCGATCGTGCCCGAATATTAAACAAATTTGAAAAAAAAATTAGTTTGAGACATCAATTACAATTCCCATTTTCTAGTGACATTTCACTGGCTGACGAGTCGTCAGTGACGACAGGTGGCCAAGTGTATTTTCCTTGTTGAACTTGTTTACCTTGTTGTTGTTGTTGTGTTATTTCATGGCAGGTAACCTGGACTTTGGCCAGTCCTAAAGCACTCTCCAAAAGTAGCATCCAGGTGGAAGAAACGCGAAGTCAAAACAAAACTGAATGTACTTTGTTCATGTAGCATTCATCATACACTACAGTCTTGATCACACCAATAAACAGTGTTGTTATTCTGGCAAAGATAATGAAGATGACTTTTAGATAAACGCCATACAAAAAAAAAAAAAAATTAAATAATAAAAAAGGATGCATGTCAGGTCACATATTTTGATTCATTTATTCATATGAATGTCAATTTCTCCACTTTTTTGGGAGAGTTATCTTGTAAATATTCACAATTCACACACGGGACTCTTATTTTCAAGGGGCCTGTTGCCAGATACTTAAATTGCAGTGCAGTTTTTACCATTTTAGTCAGGACTTGATCAGTAGGAAACGCAAATCTCTCTTGAGAATCACTTGAAAGATGGCTGCAGCCAGAACAGAAAACCCAGCACCGATGATTGGCTTGATGAAAACGGCAAACAGGCAGATCAGAGGCGGCAAGCCTGCGGGATTCGGTGGCCAGCAGCCCCAAACGAAGAGCAGCGTTCCTCAGAGCAGTGGCGGTATCAAGTAAGATTTGATTTGAAAGGCAATTTTATGCACAAAGCATCTTCTCATCTTGCACTCTAAAACGAATACATATACATGTGTTTATTTTTTTTTTTAGGTTTGGGGATGACTGGAAAAAGTGCCTGGAACTTCCTCCAAAAGACAACAGAATTAGAACATCGGTAAAGTAACCCTGTAGACCAGTGGTTCCTCAAACTTTTTGGGCCAAGCCACTCAAAAACTCTCAGTATATGTTTGCCTTTGTTAACTAAGAGTTTGACCTAGTTTGAATTGCAGACATGTTGAGTTCAACACAAAGCCACTGGCAGTGATCAAAATGCAAATATACGCTTTGCCGATCGTAGGACGTCACCTCCACCAAAGGAAATGAATTTGAGGACTACTGCCTCAAGAGGGAGCTGCTCATGGGAATCTTTGAGATGGGATGGGAGAAGCCCTCACCGATACAGGTGCGTTTTTCCGGACCAGGAGTCTTGAAATTTAAACGAGAGCATGACTCCTTAATACGTGTGCTCACTCATAGGAGGAAAGCATCCCCGTTGCCTTGTCCGGCCGAGATATTTTGGCCCGTGCCAAAAACGGAACGGGCAAAAGTGGAGCTTACCTCATTCCTCTCCTGGAGAGAATCGATCTAACGAAGGGTCACATCCAAGGTCAGTGTTTAATTCCTCCTCCAAAGTATATTTATTTATTTATTCCCCCCCCCCACCCTCTGCCTGATTTTGAATGACTAACTATCTTTGTCCACGCTGTCATCAACCCTCACATTTCATTAGCCCTCCCCAACTTGTGTGTCTTCACACAGCTTTAGTCATTGTGCCCACGCGAGAGTTGGCCCTGCAGATGAGCCAGATCAGTATTCAGCTCAGCAAGCACCTCGGAGGAGTCAAGGTCATGGCCACCACCGGCGGCACCAACTTGAGGGATGACATCTTGCGCCTCGACGAAACAGGTACAGTACATCTCTGGGGAGCGTACGGATGTGCAAACTTGCCCACATTGGGCCACGTTCTGTAAGAAAAAAAAAAAAAGGAAGGCGTGATCCTCTTCACCTTGTGTTAATGAAACATGCTCAAACCAATTCGGTGTGATGTAGCTACACGTGTCCCAAGTAGAGAAACCTTTTCAAGTTGTATTTATTTTTAAACAGTTTAAATGACAATTTGGTGTTGTGTTTTTGACAACGCAGTAAGTTAATGTGTTGATGAAAGGACAAAAAGAGTCATGGGTTGTTATATCTTCTAAGGATCAACTTTCCGAATAGAAAGACAAAAAAAAAAAACAACAATCAGGAATATAGAACGGGAGTCTGCCGGGTCACCTTTGACTGCGTGCCATTTTCACAGATGGGGGTGCGGGGTCAGACAAAGCTGCCACATACATAACACGACATGTAGAGTTTTCAATTCAAGTTAAAAGCAAAACAATATCTCAAGTTGAGGAACGTTGATGATTACAATTGTTTTTGTTATTGGATATCTTTTTTTAAAGTAAGTTTGTGTTGCGTATGAGTTGATTGACCATTTTGGTCCCAACAGTGCATGTGGTGATTGCCACACCTGGAAGGATACTGGACCTCATCAAGAAGGGTCTGGCCAAAGTCGAAAAGATCCAAATGATGGTGATGGATGAGGTAGGACTTTTCGTGAGCTACTAAAAAAGCTTGTTTTTTTTTCTTTTTTTTTTTTTTTTTAAATTCCCATGAATGATTGGCACTTTCAGGCAGACAAGCTCCTCTCTCAAGATTTTCTGGCCATCATTGAGGACATCATCAGATTCTTACCAAAGAACCGTCAGATTCTGCTGTACTCTGCGACGTTCCCCATCAGCGTGCAGACGTTCATGGTATGACGACTTTCAGGGTATAAATTAAAAAAAAAAAATGTTTTGAGAGTTTGTTGTTGTTGTTCTTGACCCCATCCAGAACAAACATCTGCAAAAGCCTTATGAGATCAACCTTATGGAAGAGCTGACTTTGAAGGGCATCACTCAGTATTATGCGTATGTGACTGAACGGCAGAAGGTCCACTGTCTCAACACGCTCTTTTCCCGGGTGAGGCATCAGCACCTTTATTCTTTTCTGTTGAAAGAAACTACGGAGTCACCAACTGACATTGAAAAAAGATGCTTGTTTTTGTTGTTGTTTTTTTTTTTTCTACAGCTGTCTCTATGCACGCCATGAAAAAAAAAGTCATAAAGAAATAACAATTTCTGCTTTCACCTGTTGTGTTCCAGCTTCAAATCAACCAGTCCATCATCTTTTGTAACTCCACCCAGCGGGTGGAGCTCCTGGCCAAGAAGATCACGCAGCTGGGCTACTCCTGCTTCTACATTCACGCCAAGATGATGCAAGAGTACAGGAACCGCGTGTTCCACGACTTCCGCAACGGACTGTGCAGAAACCTGGTGTGCACAGGTCACTGGAGGAACCACGACGCATTATGCGAGCAAGGGAAAAGTCGATTTGCTGCTTAACGGCCTCTTTTTTTCGCAGACCTGTTCACGCGGGGGATCGATATTCAGGCAGTCAACGTGGTCATCAACTTTGACTTCCCCAAGAGCGCCGAGACCTACTTGCATCGCATCGGAAGATCGGGTGAGCGCCAGCCGTTCCGTTATTTTTTTGAATCAATTCTAAAAATCGTGGTTAACGGTTAATAGTGATGGGCTACCCGTTTGATAGCCGCTTCTGAAATCACAAATTTGGTCAAATTATCTTTGTTACTATTGAGTATTATTCATCTGTCAAGATACAGATCAGGTTAGTCACTTCTTACACTAATTATCAGCATTTATTTAAGAAAATTATTATAATAGATTAACGTCAGTATGTGACACTTTGTTCTCCTCATTCTTGTCATGTGTTTATACGTTCAAATGATCACTTCGACAACATCATTGGGCAATCACAATGTCTCGTCACTGGTGAGCTATTTTTAGAACCATCCCCCCGGTCGACTTGCGTGGTCCGTGGGGTCACCACAAAGGGCTGGCTCGAATCCGTGATGACCTAACACACATTTCCTGCATCCCTCGCACGTGATTGACACACGCGCGTGCTTGCGTTTTTGTTTAGGGCGCTTTGGTCACCTGGGCCTGGCCGTCAACCTGATCACATCGGAGGACCGCCACAACCTGAAGAGCGTCGAGGACCAGCTGGTCACCGACATCAAGCCCATCCCAGGCAACATTGACAAGAGCCTGTACGTGGCAGAATTTCACTCTGTGGAACACGACAACCCCGATGGTGGACCAACCAATGCAGAACTAAAAGCACCCTGAAAGAATGTATGGTAAGTGTTTTTTTTTTAAATAAACAGTTTCCATAAGGACAATTTATACTTAAGTTATTGTGTGTCCACAGTGCACTAGCTTTTATTTTTAAACCAAGAGCACCATCTAGAGGAGTAAAATAATTATCAAGTGCTTCATTTTGTGATCACTGATAGGATTTTTTCAGATGCCTGAAATTAACAGGTCGTTTTTTTTAAAAGAGATTAAGATGTTAGCAATCTGTATTTGTTCTCCCCTGCTAACATGCTTTCATTTCATTCATGTTTTGTTTTTCAGGGGGGAAAAAAAAAGATGGCGTCTGTTATCGCAAAAACATGGCTCCAGACACAATGTGAAGAGTTCTGGTTCACTTTTGTTCAAAACATGCCTGTCTTGTCTCTTGTATGCACGCAAGCACATAAACACAGTTTTTTTGTTCCCTGCTGCCATTGAGACCATCCCCAAAGTTTTGGGTTGGATTCTGTTGAAAAAGAGTATCACTTGCCATACTAATGTACCTTTTGGGGGGTTTTTCCCTTTGGAAAGAAAACTTGAGTTCGACTGTAATGCAGGCGACCATCTTTTTTTTTTAAACAAACTACTTCAGTCGGCACATTTACACAAAAACACACCCAGCAAGCAGAACGGCTCAGTGCAACATCCGTAGTGGTTTGTCTTAACAACTGCAGTACCGCTGAGCACCTGTCTTGTGTATTTGACAAGGTAGAGTGAAATTTTCCACGAAACACTATTTCACTTGTCAAGTGGAAGGCATTTTATCTTTAGAACTCATTTTTGGGGCACTGCAAATCAAGACAGGCAAGAACTTCTGTGGAAGATGCTGTTGCCATGGACATCTGGGTGAAGAATAAAAGTAACTTGAGCTGTATGTTCTTGTTTCAATTTTTTTGAAAGTTGGCATGCACAACATAAATGGAATTTAAGAATTTGGAAAAAAGAATACATTCTGCTGTACAACTTAGCATCACTATTTGCGGGTGAAGGGGACCGAGACCTGCTCGGTATAGCAAAAATCTGAAAGTACTGTACAGTAATTGACCATTGAGGCCACAAAGGGATGCAAAGCACAACTGCTCTATTCAAATGAGCAACTGCCTGTTTACAAAAAAAAACCCAAATACTGTATTGATTCATTTCACACGCTGAAGGACAAACAAAAACAAATTCTAAGTAATTAGCAAGTATTTTTAAAATCGGTGATTTCTTTTCAGTCATCCTGTCAAAATGATGATTTTTGTGTTGGTGGAATTTTAATGGCGCGTTTCGACCTACGTCGTAAAAAGACCGTCGTAAAACAAGGACACCCTGTCGTGCCATCCGGTGTATTTTTAATTTATTTTTAGGCAAACGGTAATAAGTGTATTTAAATTATTCTCCAGCTTTAAATTGGCATTTTCACTCATAAATGCGGCGTAAATCAGACGTACCCTTGGAATGTCATTCAGTGGCCGATTGAATGAACCCGCTGATTGGCGAATGACCCCATGGTCTGACGTCAGCGCGAGTGGGTTGAGCCAGTGGTGATTCTGACCAATGGCCAGAAGCAACTGCTCGGCGCAAGCCAATCGACCGTCGCGGATACCGGAACTGGGTGGATCCAACGACGGCCACAGACGCTGCGGTGAACTTTACCGGTGCTGATCTTCCCCCCCTCCCCTGGAACCAATCCTTCAATGTGAGTAAATTAACTGTCAAATTCCACCTTTACCTCCTGAACAAAGATCATACCTGCTTGTTCGAGCGGACACAACTTAAAGGCCGATGCCGGTATTTGCAAGTACCGGGACGGTCGGATCTCGTGGACATCCACATGGCTTCGTCTCCGGCAAGCTAGTTAGCTTGCTAGCAAAGCCACGCTAGCTAGCATGCTGCAGCTCGGTTTGAATGAGAAGTTATCGTGCATTCCAAACTTGTGCTCGCCGCAATACTTTGTGGCTTCAACATCCGAGAACTTGCACCGTGTCGACCACAACCGGTGCGGCTCGCTTAGAATGCAGAGAACCGGAGCCAATTGGGCCTTAGCTAAAACCTGCACGACTATATTCCTGTACTCGAATGTGCGCTCGTGTTTCTTTCGGTAGCTAACTATGCCCTTCGAGTAATCGTCATTGAGATTCGTGTGAATTCCGGTGTGATTAAGCTTTGTGTGCTCACATGGTTGAAGAGCTCATTCTGCTGCTACTAGTAGCAGTCCACAATCGAAGCCACCATTGACCCATCATTTCAGAAAGGAGCTTAACGGGCTTGGGGGACAAACTGCACAGGAGTAAACCAACTCTTCTCAGTGTTCAACTGCTCGTCTCCATAGAAGTCGGAGAACTTAACCGAATTGCCAAACCCTGGTGGGGTTGAAGACAATGGCAGTACAGTACAGTACTTCCCATCACCCCAATATGTGCAGTTTGATTGGATTATTTGCTTTCTTAACAAATTCTTTGGTCGGGCAGGTGGTGGAAGAGTAAAATGATCGCCGGGTGTTAATTAATCATCCGTCCAATCTCTTCCTTGCAGTCAGTACAATCCTCAGAGTATGGGCAGTGTGCTGGCTGCCGCCTCCCCCACACCCTCCCCGGCTGCAGCCGGAGGGGGCCAGGGGGTCCCGGGGTTGGTTGCGGTTCCCCCCGGGTTCACCATGCCCTCCATATCCTCCGTCCCGCCGTCGTCGGAGCTGCAGATCACGGACGCAGCGCAGTCGTCGTCGTCGCTCCCCAACCCCGGCACCTACGAGGAGTGTCACCGCAAATGTAAAGGTAAGCACAAGTCACGAAACAAGTCACGCAAGCCGGGATTTGCTCACGTTTTGTGGGAATCCTCATTTTATGTGGTAGCTCGTGATATGGTGGAGTGACGGCTTGTGGTGTTTTTTTTTTTTTTCTCCCCTCCCCAGAGGTGTTCCCTCTCCAGATGGAAGGTGTGCGCTTAGTAGTGAACAAAGGTTTGAGTAACCACTTCCAGGTCAGCCACACCATCACCCTCAGCACTCTGGGCGACTCGGGCTATCGTTTTGGCTCCACGTACGTCGGCAGCAAACAGACGGGACCGACTGAGGTAGGCGAGCAACCGGCGTCGTAGGTCCCGGTATGGAAATTATGTGAGAAAATAGCGTAATTTTTTTTTTTTTTTTAGAAAAGTTCTTTCACAGGAAGTCATTTGGCAAGTCATCATTTTAAGACTCTTCCGACTGTAATTTGACAAGGAGAAGTCATTGTTTCAATCGATGAAAGTTTCATGGCGTCAGAGTTCCAATTTTAGAAGAAAAAGAAGTGATTGAATGTGTGCAAAGGAGCGCAAGAAACAAGTTTGTTTTTTTTTGTTCTGCCTTCAGTCCTTCCCAGTCATGGTGGGCGACATGGACAACACGGGGAGCCTCAACGCCCAAATCATCCACCAGCTCACCTCCGCCGTCCGCTCCAAAATTGCCCTCCAGGTAACTTGGTTGCACACGAGCTGGATAGCGCTCGACGACTGTGCTTCATTTTGCGTTTTGTTTTGTTTTTTTTTAAGACCCAGCAGCACAAGTTTGTCAACTGGCAGTGTGACCTGGAGTACCGCGGGGCCGACTTCACCTCCGCCCTGACGCTAGGAAACCCTGATGTCCTCATAGGCTCTGGTATGCTGGTATGATGCTTTGCCCCCACCCCCGCTGTCTGCTGCTACTAATTTGTATCGTCATTTTTTTCCCCCCTTCAGGCATCGTCGTGGCCCACTATCTCCAGTCCATCACGCCTGCCCTCGCTCTGGGCGGTGAGCTCGTTTACCACCGGAGACCCGGCGAGGAAGGAACGGTCACCTCCCTCCTGGGCAGGTACACAGGTAAAATGATCTTTTTTTTTTTAACTTTATTTAGCCAGGCTAAACGGATTATGAACAAATTTTGCATGAACAACAAAATACAGTGTTCCCTCATTTATCACGGTTAATGGGGACCGGGACCCGGCTGCAATAAGTGAAACCCTGCAAAGCAGTTTTCGCTTTGTTCCAGCAGCAGGGGTTGTGAAAGCTCGCTATAAAAAAAGCTGCATTGTATTCCCTTTCGTGTACCTCCATCTAGTGGATGCATAACGCAACCGCAGCCACTATTGTAGCTTGTATTCTATGCACCTTATAATGCGGTGTGCCCGAGATATGAAAACCGGTTTAAAATAGGTCGTTCGTTGACGGTGTGCCTTATAATCCGACGTGCCTTATCGGAAAATACGGTATATTCCAAAGGCTTTTCCCTGTGGCTCAACTCAACTTGATTTCGAAAACGATTTCAAATTGTCATCCAACGTCGTTATATTTCCTCACCTTCAAAAAAAAAAAAAACAAAGCCCAAAAATCGGTGCACATCATCAAGTTGTTTTTGTCAGTGCGATTGATTTTTGTGTCCAGGTGACAACTACGTGGCAACGTTGACTTTGGGAGGAGCAGGATGTCACGCCACGTACTATCATAAAGCCAACGATCAGGTACGTTTTCACAACCGCCACGCTCAGTCAAAGCACAGAGCTCAAAACGCTCGTCTCTTTGTGATCAAAATCTCAAACGCAAAGACATTCAGTCCTCCTTTTTATGTATTTACAACTGATTCATAACATTAACGTTTGTTTGTTTTTGCCGCCATAGTTGCAAGTAGGCGTGGAATTTGAAGCCAGCACGCGAATGAGAGAGACCACGACGTCTTTGGGTTACCAGCTGGACGTGCCCAAAGCCAACCTGCTCTTCAAAGGTAAGCCCGCTGCAGCGCCATTGTGACGCGCTCCCAGAATTGACGGGGGGCTCTCTCGCCCTCCAGGCTCCGTGGACAGCAACTGGGTTGTGGGCGCCATGCTGGAGAAGAAGCTGCCGCCTCTGCCGCTCACCATGGCGCTGGGAGCCTTCCTCAACCACCGCAAGAACAAGTTCCAGTGCGGCTTCAGCGTCGTCATCGGCTAGAGGGGCGAGGGTGGCCGGAGACGGGACCGGATCCAGTGCCACCCGCCTCCCGTCCCCCCACCGGGACCCAGCTCGCGGGCCTCGGCTTGGTCGCAGACAAACAAACACACGCGGGAACCCGGACCGAGTTTTTCCCAACATTACATTCAGAGACGCTCTTTTACTTCTGTGATTCCTGGGGGGGGGGAGACGCCACGGACAGACGAGACCACCGAGGAGCCGGGACTGGCCGAGCTGCGCCTGCGTGGTGTAGCGCAACTTGTCTTTACTTTTGGAGGAACGCCCACGTGAGGGCAGGGATGTTGCCTGGAAATCAAACCAAGTCTGTGCGTAGACGTAATATATGGTGATCGTGTGTGATGGACGCAAATAAATGTCATGACTTTTTCTAACGATGCCCGAGGCCAGTTCTTCTGAGAGAAAAAAAAAGTTATTTTACAAGAATTGAATTTTGATGGGAAAATCGTTGGCCACAGCCATCCCAGCCATGTTTGGATGGTGGGTGGGGTTACACCCTCAACTGGTTGCCAGCCAATCGCAGGGCACACACAGACGAACAACCATCCGCGCTCACACTCACACCGGGGGACAATTCCGAGTGCTCCATTAACCTGCCATGCATAATTTTGTAATGTGAGAGGAAAAAAACCCATGCAGGCACGGGGAAAACATGCGAACTCCACACAGGAAGGTCGGGGCCGGGAATCGAACCCTGTACCTCTGCACTGTGAGATGACCACCAGGCCACATGTTTATGACAAAAGGAAAAAAATGACAAATGATACAAGGTAAGAGAAGAGGAAAATAACAGACCTGACCCTAAAGTGAAACCCGAGCATGAAACTAATTTGGAACAAACTTGACACTGAATGGAATGCCAAAATTCAAACCCTAATTGGACATCCTAATTCTTAAGTGAGAGTATGGTCCACTATTCAATGTATCGTAAGGCGTTTTTAGCCGAAAAAAACAACCATGTGTAGTAAGGCATTTCTTCGCCGAAAAAAACGACCATGTATATATAATAAGGCGTTTTTGGCCGAAAAAAAAAACGACCATGTATAGTAAGGCGTTTTGAGACGAAAAAAACGACCATGTATAGGAAGGCGTTTTGAGCCGAAAAAAACGACCATGTATAGTAATGCGTTTTGAGCCGAAAAAAACGACCATTTATAGTAACGCGTTTTTAGCCGAAAAAAAACGACCATGTATAGTAAGGTGTTTTTAGCCGAAAAAAACGACCATTTATAGTAACGCGTTTTTAGCCGAAAAAAAAACGACCATGTATAGTAAGGTGTTTTTAGCCGAAAAAAACGACCATGTATAGTAAGGTGTTTTGAGCCGAAAAAAACGACCATGTATAGTAACGAGTTTTTAGCCGAAAAAAACGACCATGTATATATAGTAAGGTGTTTTTAGCCGAAAAAAAACGACCATGAATAGAAAGGCGTTTTGAGCCGAAAAAAACGACCATGTATAGTAAGGCGTTTTTAGCCGAAAAAAAAACGACCATGTATAGTAAGGCGTTTTTACCCGAAAAAAACGACCATGTATAGTAAGGCGTTTTTCGACGAAAAAAACGACCGTGTATAGTAAGGCATTTTTAGCCGAAAAAAACGACCATTTATAGTAACGCGTTTTTAGCCGAAAAAAAACGACCATGTATAGTAAGGTGTTTTTAGCCGAAAAAAACGACCATGTATAGTAAGGTGTTTTGAGCCGAAAAAAACGACCATGTATAGTAACGAGTTTTTAGCCGAAAAAAACGACCATGTATAGTAAGGTGTTTTTAGCCGAAAAAAAACGACCATGAATAGAAAGGCGTTTTTAGCCGAAAAAAACGACCATGTGTAGTAAGGCGTTTTGAGCCGAAAAAAACAACCATGTATAGTCAGGCATTTTTACCCGAAAAAAACGACCATGTATAGTAAGGCGTTTTTCGACGAAAAAAACGACCGTGTATTGTAAGGCATTTTTAGCCGAAAAAAACGACCATGTAGAGGAAGGCGTTTTGAGCTGAAAAAAACGACCATGTATAGTAAGGCGTTTTGAGACGAAAAAAACGACCATGTATAGTAAGGCGTTTTTAGCCGAAAAAAACGACCATGTATAGTAAGGCGTTTTTAGCCGAAAAAAACGACCATGTATAGAAAGGCGTTTTGAGCCGAAAAAAACGACCATGTATAGTAAGGCGTTTTGAGCGAAAAAAACGACCATGTATAGTAAGGTGTTTTTAGCCGAAAAAAACGACCATTTATAGTAACGCGTTTTTAGCCGAAAAAAAACGACCATGTATAGTAAGGTGTTTTGAGCTGAAAAAAACAACCATGTATAGTAAGGCATTTTTAGCGAAAAAAAAAAAAAGTCCATGTATAGTCAGGTGTTTTAACCCGAAAAAAACGACCATGTGTATAAGGCATTTTTAGCCGATAAAAACGACCATGTATAGTAAGGCGTTTTTAGCCGAAAAAAAACGACCATGAATAGAAAGGCGTTTTGAGCCGAAAAAAACGACCATGTATAGTAAGGCGTTTTTCGACGAAAAAAACGACCGTGTATAGTAAGGCATTTTTAGCCGAAAAAAACGACCATGTATAGTAAGGCGTTTTGAGCCGAAAAAAACGACCATGTATAGTAAGGCGTTTTGAGCCGAAAAAAACGACCATGTATAGTAAGGCGTTTTTAGCCGAAAAAAACGACCATGTATAGTAAGGCGTTTTGAGCCGAAAAAAACGACCATGTATAGTAAGGCGTTTTTAGCCGAAAAAAACGACCATGTATAGTCAGGCGTTTTTACCCGAAAAAAACGACCATGTATAGTAAGGCGTTTTTAGCCGAAAAAAAACGACCATGTATAGTAAGGCGTTTTTAGCCGAAAAAAACGACCATGTATAGTAAGGCGTTTTTAGCCGAAAAAAACAACCATGTATAGTCAGGCATTTTTACCCGAAAAAAACGACCATGTATAGTAAGGCGTTTTTCGACGAAAAAAACGACCGTGGATTGTAAGGCATTTTTAGCCGAAAAAAACGACCATGTAGAGTAAGGCGTTTTTAGCCGAAAAAAACGACCATGTCGTTTTTTTCGTCGAAAAACGCCTTACTATACATGGTCGTTTTTTTCGGCTAAAAATGCCTTTCTATACACGGTCGTTTTTTTCGTCGAAAAACGCCTTCCTATACATGGTGTTTTTT
>CAAKHF010023767.1:0-10253 GCA_901007745.1 Hippocampus kuda | reverse complement strand
GCCTTACTATACATGGTCGTTTTTTTTTTTGTCTAAAAACGCCTTACTATACATGATGGTTTTTTTCTGCTAAAAACGCCTTGCTATACATGGTCCTTTTTTTTGGCTAAAAACGCCTTCCTATACATGGTCGTTTTTTTCGTTTAAAAACGCCTTACTATACATGGTCGTTTTTTTTCAGCTAAAACGCCTTACTATACATGGTCGTTTTTTTCGGTTAAAAATGCCTTACTATACATGGTCGTTTTTTTCGGTTAAAAATGCCTTACTATACGTGGTCTTTTTTTTCAGTTAAAAACGCCTTACTATCCATGGTCGTTTTTTTCGGCTAAAAACGCCTTACTATACATGGTCGTTTTTTTCGTCTAAAAACGCCTTACTATACATGGTCGTTTTTTTCGTCTAAAAACGCCTTACTATACATGGTCGTTTTTTTCGGTTAAAAACGCCTTACTATACATGGTCGTTTTTTTCGGCTAAAAACGCCTTACTATACATGGTCGTTTTTTTCGGTCTAAAAACGCCTTACTATACATGGTCGTTTTTTTCGGTTAAAAACGCCTTACTATACATGGTCGTTTTTTTCGTCTAAAAACGCCTTACTATACATGGTCGTTTTTTTCGGTTAAAAACGCCTTACTATACATGGTCTTTTTTTTTTGGGCTAAAAACGCCTTACTATACATGGTCGTTTTTTCGGCTAAAAACGCCATACTATACATGGTCGTTTTTTTTGGCTCAAAACACCTTACTGTACATCATGGGTGTATAACATACGTTCGGAACCATCCCGAAAGAAGCTTTGATCAGGCCCACAGGATAATTTAAAAGTGAAAAAATTCACAAAAGACACGGAATAAATATTTTTAATAAGGTGCAATTCATGGAATATCCGCTTGGGGGACACACTGTTTTGATCAGAGGAAAAGACAACATTGTTTTCAGTTCAGAGAAGAAGACAACAGCAGCCTCAGTCTGTCACTTAGACAGACCCAACACAGCCTGCTCGTTTCAATGGTTTTAAAATTCCTTTCTTCATCAATGTCGTTTAATCTTCAAAGTGCATTACTGTATTTTTCAAGACCAATTACTTGTTAAGGTTTTGTGCCTTTGTCCAGTCAGTGGGATCAGTTGCTATGCATATGTGTGAATGATAAAAGTACATTGCACATTTGTCTCAGGAAATCTTGGGCGCTTCATGAAATGTTTTGTAAAAGCCATGTTCATGAATCCATCCATCTATTTTTACAAACCGCTTGATCCTCACTCGGGTGGCGGGGGGTGCTGGAGCCCATCCCAGCTGTCTTCGGGGATTAAATTTCAACATTTTCCTTGTGTTCTTGTGCATCTTTAAACCAAAACAAAGGAAAGACATATGATTTTGGTTATTTATAGCAGAGTATGGTGTCATTTTTAACGGTCCGGCCCACTTGACATCTATCGAGGCTGTATGTGGCCCACAGTGTGAAATGAGTTTGACACCCCTGGCCAAGACAGCAAAATGACAAAACGACACGATCTCGTCTTCAATGGAAAACGAAGTTGGCTTCGCAAACTATCTCCTGATCTCAGGATGGCATTCTGAAGGCAGGCATTCGGAAATACTGGCGTGGTCGATGGGTTACGGGTGAGGTTGGAGTGCCGTCACATCGCCCACGAGAGACGCCAACCGTCTCACCAATTATGTTCTTTTTTTTAACCTTCAAAACCTCGTGTGGTCTGCTGCCTTTGACTTCATATAAAAAGTTTTCGCAGCAGAATGGCCGAATGGTAAAAGACCTCGTGTGGTGATCAGGCCAACCGAGCTGGTAAGAAGAAGTCTCATTTCAACAAGCCTCATGTCATGATTCAGAGTTGAAGGAAGATTGTTCTTGGGTCCTCCGTGCCACAAGAGGGAGTAACCTGCTCACCGCCAGAGTCCACCTCCGAGCACAGACCTGCAGGCAACACTTTTTGCTCTTCTTGCTGTTATTGGCAAGGTGCTGAAGTCAAACTTTGGGCCAACCTGAAAAGTAGGAGACATTTACACTCGTTCAATGCACCATCATCACTACTTTTTTGACTTTTTTTTTCCCCTCCCCCAGGCAGCAGTAAACATGATCGGCTTCCTGCTCTCGAAAGACCCAACACAGAGTCTACCTCCCTGGTAAGTTTCATGCCCAACGCATCTTTGTCTGCACAAGAAATTGACTTGCGTGTCACTCACGGATGTCTTTCCTCTCAGGTCAACACGCCTGTCCCACCTTCTTCTCAAGAGCTCACCACTTGGCCGCCCAGCAACAAGCAGACTGCCACCCAACTCGCAACTTTTTCTTCTGCTTTTGTGATTGTCTACTCTGCAAAAGAAATAAAGCTTGATGACAAAGAACACTTCAACTCAACTTCATTTTTAAACACATCACCACAATCTAACTTTAAAAATAAAAATATAAAATTTAAAGAATGATTTTCAGTTTTTTTCTGAATTTTTTTTTCAAAAATATTTTTCCAAGTTTTTTTTTCCTGTTTTTTTTTTCCAGGCAGGAAAATCCAGGAAAGTGGGTGTGGCCTGGCTGGAATGATGACTTATGATTCGCTAATAGCTGTGAAAATGGGAGGAGCATGACAATAACATGCTGTGATTGGTGGAAAGGTTGTTGTTATGCAAATTAGGTATTCTCTAATTGGTGGGCTCTTTTGGGGGCGTGATTATGCAGATTTTGAGCCATCTGATTGGTCAGAACTTGGAAAGTGGGCATGGTTATGCAAATTAGGGTGAGGGTTCTGCAAATGAGGGGCCTCACCGCGATTGGTGGATGTCAAATTGGGTGTGGTTTGGGGCAGGCATTGCAGCACTTTTTCAAAGTCCCACTTGAGTCTTGAGCTCAGACTTGCACTTGAGTCACATCAGACAGTCTTTTCGCTGTTCCCGTCGGTTTCGCATGACCCAAAAGCTCGATTCCTGGAGTTTCGAGTCATGTGGAGACCAACGGGAACAGTGAAAAGACGGTCTGATGTGCCTGAAGCGCAAGTCTGAGCTCAAGACTTCAGTCTTTGAAAAGGCTTCGAGTTGAGGATGGATTTGGTCATGATAGGCAAAGACTGGAATTCAAGTTGACCAATTTATTGGACAGAAAAGCAAACATGACAATGTCAAAGCATTTGACCAGCCAGTCTTTGCGTGGGCCAGTTCAAGTCGCACGCACACAAACGTGTGCGGGCCTGAGATGGGAGCATGTGCTTGACCGGCTCATGCGTGATGTCACTGACATCTCATGACACACCGAGGGGGACATGAGCACGTCCGACTTCTCTCACCGAGACAAAAACTAACTGCCGTCTACTCCACAACAACATGATCACACTCTTCTGGTCAAGTTTTTAAATGACATTGAAGTGGGCCAAGTTAGTCATATGTGCGTGTGTATGTATATATTATATATATTATATATATATGCGCATACATAGACACATTTTTAAGCTAACTTGGTCCACTTCAAGGTTTAAAAAGATATTCCAGAAGTGCTTGATGATGCTCGGGTTGTCTATGTGGAGTTGACACTGTTGTGCAGTACACGAAGCAGAAGTTTAAGTTGAGTGAGGACAGACATCAGGCGGGCGGGCGCACTCACCTCCACCTTGTGGCGCAACGTGACATCAGACATGAGCTCTTCAAGCGCACCACACAGCTCAGTACTCACGCGTGTCCAAATGCAGGTCGGCGTCCCTTCCGCGTGTCCTCAGAGTCTGGCGGCTGCGCCTTTGGCCCAGTCATACGACTCATCTGGTCAGGCAGAAAAACAAAACAAAAGTGGAAAGTTACACACTGTAGTCCATAAAAAAAAAAGTTGTTTCTTTTTTTCTTTTTAATTTGAGTCATTATTCGTAAGGTGGCCGACTTTGACCTTCAACCCGGCCATTTGCAAACGTGCCCGCGCTCGCAATGCATCTGTTTGAGCGATCCACTCGCGGCTCTCTCCCCACACCTAAAGTACAATGAGCAACCTTCTTTCGAAAAATAAATGAACAAAGTCACGGGTGCATTTGTGTGGATAGTTTTGAAACAAATCTGCCCCCCCCCACCCCACCGATGTGAAGCCATCACACTTCCACTGCTGATAGCAGCTTTGGTGTGGAAAACATACAGAATAGTATTCAAGCCAAACGCTGTTCGCGATTGCTTTTTGGTTGGCAGCTGAGGTCTAGCTTTTTTTTTTTTTTTTTTTTTTTGCAGAGAACAATTTTTAGCTGAGGTCTCCCTGTCGGCGGCGTGCTCGCTCACTGCCCCCTTTTGCTAACGTTGTTTTTGACGTTGAGTCACAACAACAAAATTAAAAGAGCAACGTGTCGTCATAACTCTCCCCAATTGTCTACATCTATACGCTCAGAGATCAACTGCAAAGTCCGTTTAAAATGTGAAAATGACTCACTGCGAACAGGACTTGGGGACAGCAGAAAAACTTGCTCATTGAACCGGAAGTGGTCACGTTCTTGTGCTTGTACTTCTTCTTCTTCTTGGTGAATTGGATGTCTTTAGTTCATATCGCCCCCTACTGTCCGGGAAACCACAAAGGCGTTTGGCAAGCAATATGAATCGAATTTACAGTCTTAGCCAAGCGTGCAAAAACACAAAACACTAAATGAGGGCATATCTTGAAGAAGCACAGATTTCAAGGGCAGCTGATCCACTGAGCTGGTGGAAATAGCGAGCTTCCGTCTACCCCCATTTGATCAAAGTAGTGGAGAGTAGATTGTAGAAACATCTGTATCTTCAGAGAGGGTGTTGTCAAAGACTGGACAAATCCAAGTATTCCAAGTTGAAGTATTTAGTTTTGTTGACTGCAAATTTAAAATAAAGCAAGGAGTAGCTTATGTTTGTTTAGTTCACTGCTGCTGTTGCAGTTAATATTCACTATTTTTGTTCTGATGCAGCATGTTTGATTGTTTTATTGAACATTAAAAAGGTTGAAGTTGTTGGTTGAAGTTTAATTTTGTTGTTTGGAGCCTTTTTAATGTTCAATAAAAGAAGTAAAAAGCCATTTCTTTGCTTGATAATTGTTGCTATTTGCAGTCAGTAGAGTGCAATATTTAGTTCACCAAGTCATTCATCAAAATGTATGCTAAATTTGTCATAAATATTTCAAAGAAAAGCTCAAGTTAAAAGAGCCAAAAAGAGCCGGCTCTTTTCACTGAGCTGATCCAAATGAACCGGATCACCGAAAAGAGCCGAAAATCCCATCACGAATAGGCTCCAGCACCCCCTTGTGGGCATAATGTGAGGCTAAAGCCGATCGGAAAATGGATGGATGTTCGAAACGGAAAGGGATCATTTTGACATATTTGGAATTGTTTTGCTCCAATAATGGTTGCCAGGTAAATTCGGCGCTGGGCGACAGCAGATCATTGAGTTCAAATTCATTGGACTCCAACTGTCAAATATAGCCATTGTGGACCATGAATTAAAAACGCCTCAAAGTCTAATTCAAGGCACATTCTCTTCCTTTAGACATGGAGAGTGAGTTACCCCCCCCCCCCAAAAAAAAAAAAAAAAGTCGATGTCCATTCAGAAAGCAAAGTAATGAACAGCTATCGGGCTTTATTGCGAGGCAGGCACTAGTTTCGCCGCTTAAGCCGGAGCCTTGCGCCGTATCATAAAATGGCGCTGTGGCCATTCACTTCTGATCGCAGTCCAGTCCAGTCCAGTCTTTTCAAATCCCACTGTGGAGGCTGCAAGGCGGCGGTGGTTCGCCAGAAGGTGCTGTTCTCCCTTTTATTTTCGTCTCGCGCTGGGCACGAAGGAGGAAGCGGAAGCAGGAATGCGAGACTCGAGCGGAGACGACGACGGAGGAGGACGAGTCAACTCTTGACGAATCTTCGCCACTCTTGACACTTTTCTCCCTCGCAGCCGACGGACGCGAGCGAGGCCAACATGAAGAAGGTGAGCGCCGCAACTCCACGCCGGCTGACAACTTGGACAAACGTTAGTTCGCAGCCCG
Source organism: Hippocampus kuda (assembly GCA_901007745.1). Lineage (NCBI taxonomy): Eukaryota > Metazoa > Chordata > Actinopteri > Syngnathiformes > Syngnathidae > Hippocampus > Hippocampus kuda. The sequence continues at coordinate 4,278 of CAAKHF010023767.1, read as the reverse complement.
CCCCCTTCGCTCAACTTTCGCCCCAAAACTTGATGAACTTGTTCGTGACGTTTTTTTTTTCTCCTCACTAATCGCGATGTTTTGATCTCGCGACTTGGAGTCTTCATTTGGTGAACCGGGAGCTCGTGTGGCGAGCGACGCGCTAAACTTGTGCTGGAGTGGCATTCGCGACGGCGGTGACAGGCAGGCAGCGCCGAGAAGCCTTCAACTTGTGTAATCGGCTGCACAAGTTGCGCGGTGACGTCGAACGTCAACACCAGGTCGGGAAAGTTCTGTCCTGTCACTCACACTTTGGCTCCCCGTCAAGAGAAATGATGTCGCCGTACTTGAAAAGCCTTCCTCGGATGCGCAAACGAATCGGTGGCACTTGTCACTTGCATTTCATGAGACATACAGTTCAGCTCAACTCAAGCGTCTTTCTGGAGGACTGGAAAACAACCACCGCCGTATACAAAGCGCCGTACATGGAGCAAAAAGAAGTCGCACAACAACAAACGATAAAATAATCACAAAGACTGGAGAAAGCGCAAAAAAAACGTCCAACGACAAATCAAGGTGGGGCCAGGCCATTTCAGGAATTGAAAACAAACCGCAGGACTATCAAACCAGCTGTGCAGGGCGCCCGTGCACGGATGTCAGAGTTATGCGCTCCCGCTTATGAGGATCGGTCAGCATTCTGGAGCCACTGGAGGCGCTTTATGGAGGATTGGTTGACTCCAAAGTCCAAGTGCGTTGCAGTCGTCCAGCCGAGATGTGACGTGGGCGTGGTGGACTGTTTCAAAGTGCTCCTGAGAAAGGAGAAACGTGACTAAAATGCCACTCACGAGATTGAACACATGTGAAAGGGTTCTTGGAGTGTGACGAAATGGTTTGTCTTCCTAATTAGCGTGTCGTGACATTCTTAAATGTTTATAAAATGCCACTAACCAGTTTGTTTAGCTGCGTCGTGTTTAATGCCAAGATCAATGATTTTGCGCCACTTGGCATGCAACATGTCACGGTAAAACCAAAGGACAACTTTCAAAGAATTGATTGATGTGAGAAAAACGGATAGCCAGGGGGCTTGTCTTACGTTTAACGGAAGGTCATTCCGGACGGAAAGACCGGCTACAGAAAAGGCTCCACCCCCTTCTGAGCCTGCGCCTCGTCCTCGACACGTCCACTCGCGTCTGGTCCGCAGACCCGAGGCACCGGGCAGGTTCCTCAGGGGTGGAGGAGCTCTTTAAAGATTGGAAAACCAACAAATAAAAGGACCTGAAAACCAACTGCGCCACGACGGCCACACTTCGACGCCTCAAAGGACAATCGGGTGCCGTCGTTTACACTTCAAGGAAATTGAAGTGCATTTGCCCATGTGAGTGAGTTTGCATACGTGTGCCTCTGGGTTGATGCCTTGAATTTGTTTATGAAAATCACACGCGCGCACGCACACTCCAGACAGGAAGTTGTTGTGCTGATGGCTGTAAACACTTATTTCCTGTTTCACACGTCCTCGTCCCAGCTCATCTATTTTTGGCCATGGTCTTCCTTTGTAGCGTCCGTAGCCATCATTGTCCAGGTCCAGTCTTTCAAATTGTTCTTGTGGCCTCAACATTCCCAACGGTTTCAGTGGTTCTCATGTAACGACAGTTGTCCCAGTCGTCTCTCTGTTTCCGGTGGTCTCAATGTTCACGGTGGTTCACAGTGGCTTCTATGGTTCCAGTGGTCTCAGGGCTTCAAGTGGCTTCAATGGCTCGAACTGTTCCCGGCGGTGCCAGTGGTTCGTACGTTTCCAGTGGTCAAAGTGGTTCTCACTGGTGCCGCTGATGCCGGTGGTCTCAGTGGTCCATTTGGTCCCAGCGGATCTGCCGAGGGCCAGCGGTGCCAGTGACCTTTTATGGCTCCGCTAAGATCAGCGCTTCTATCGGTCCCAATAGTGCCATTAGTTTCAGTGGTCTCGGTGCTTCTAGTCGTACTTGTGCTTCTCATGGTGCCAGTGGTCTCTGTGGCCTCTATGGTCCCGACGATGTTTCCCGGTGGTCCCGGTGTTCCCAATGGCTCTAGTTCTCCCGGTGATTCCAGTACTTCTGCCGATTTGCTTGATTTGGTCTCCGTGGTTTCGTCTCCTTCCAGTGGTTCTTTCGGTGCCTCCGGATCTGTTGGTTGTCATGGTTCCAGTTGTCTCAACTCATCCATTGTCCTAGCCGGTTCTCATGGTTCCCTTTCTCTTCTTGTGTCCTCACAGGTCTACTAGTAGCTGTGGATGTTGCCGTCGCAACCATGGAGAGTACTGCCATCCTCTTGGACCCGCTCCCGCCTCCAGGTCCTCCTCCTCCTCCGTACCTGTCAGGTTTGGTCACATGATCTTTGATGACTCATTGTTGTGGTTCCCCATTGGGACCTCCAGATGGCAGCGGCGCTCCTAAATGCACCCTGGCGTCCGTAAGACGGCGGGCCTGGGCCAAGAGTAGGGAGTCCACTTGGCAAGATACGCAAAAAGCCCAGACGTCTGAACCCCAGCAGAAATCTCCACACGAAGCCCTGCCAGACTACAGTGAGTCCAACGGAGCTCCGAAGAAGACCTCTGAAGAACCAGGTCAGCCTCACCATTTACACTCAGACACAGTTGTTCATGGACCTTGACACATGGAAGATGAGGGTCTTTGATGTTGTTGGTAGTCTGGTCCTTGGATCTTGTGCAAGATCAGATTCTGTGATGTTCGTGACAGATATAAGTCACGGGTCTTTGTGACGATCTCGTTCTTTGGTCCTGGTGATAGATAGATCTAATTATTTGATCCCGTCGCTAGATCCGGTGAATGGGATTTGGTAGTTCGATCTGTTTTTTGTTGATAAATCTTGTTCTTTGGTCTCGGTAATAGATATATGACCAAGCGGACGTCTGGCGACCGTTTGGCAAATGTCTGCGACCTTGAACGAACCCTGACAGACCCTGACGAGAACGCAACATTTGCGATCTTTGCAAACTCTGGCCCTCGAGTGTGCTCGGGGCTGAAGTCAGTCATCGCAGCCTTCATGGCGGCGAATAAGCGACACTTCTTCTCCCAAGGGTAGTTCTCACGAAAGGATTTCAGAAAGAGAGCGGCAAAGACGGTGAGGCCAAGGCAAATTGCTCAGCCAACCTAATGCTGTCGTGAACGACTGCAATCAAGTGCTTGCGTGACTGCGTACGCTTCACAGAGGTCTCGCCGGAACCGCATTCAAGCGGAGCGCATTCAACTTTGAACAGCAAAACAGCAGGCAACTTCCTAAGTCTGTGGAGAGAAGATCCAAAATAACGCCGCACACACCGCGAATCAGGAAATGATTGTTACTTGATCCTAAATCTGGTTCTTTCATCTTGTTGGTAGATCAGTGAGAACAAATTTTTTGATCTTGGTAATCTGTAGTCAGGTACGGAGATCTTCGGCGTTGCGCTACGAACTACTTTTTCAAGACGCCTATTGCTCGGCATTCAGGGCCGCCGTGCGAAGCGCTACGCTAGCAGTTTCCGACTCGCCACAAATGCTTCCGGATAGGATGGACTTGTTTGATGAAAGCAAGATGTTTGTATTTGCGCCGCCTTCACCCTGGAGGATTTTCACCTCGTGACTGTTTGCACTCGTTAGCCTGCCTCTAGCTGTTATGCTGAGCGCAACCCATACGATGCCAGTCAGGTATTTATTTCCCTGGCGGCGCAGTGGTTTTGGACGGCAATGTTTGGTTGCTCTTGTTTCAACACGCCACCTGTTGACTTTTGTGCGTCTTTCTCGCCTCCCCGCGCTTACTTGTCAACGGCATTTACTAAAGCAAACCAAAAACCCTCAAAGCAAAAAAAAAAAACAAAACACACACATTAGTCACCGTGACGGAAGCTTCAGGGGATTCTTATATATTTCATTAAATTTTTTGGGGAGGGGGCGAAGGGGTGGGGTAAGCCGTTTGGATGGCATGCTGTTGTCTCTTCTTACGCTGTCACTTTTGCAGGACCCAACAAGATCACCTGCTGGCTTGACCAATGCAGGTAAGTCGCTCGACTTTGGGATGATTGACAGCCCAGTCAAATCTGATTGGAGAATGTTCAGGAGTTCCTCGCTCAGCTAGTCTTCAAGCGCGCACACCGAGGACAACCGCTCTTCAAAATGAGGACCGCTTGCTTGCTTGAGAAGCGGCTGCCAAGGCAGGCGGAGTGCTCCGCGTGCGTCCGGAAAAGAATCCCACCGGTTGTGTGATCTGCTCTGTGTTGCTGCATGTTTTGAATGGAAAAACGGGGGGCGCGCGGGGGGGGGGGGGGGGGGG
>CAAKHF010023765.1:0-29031 GCA_901007745.1 Hippocampus kuda | reverse complement strand
TGGATGGAGCGTGCTCATCGGCCGTGTGGGCCGCGATGGCAAGGGGGGGTTGGGGGGGTTGGCAAATGTGCTGCGTTTGCGCCCGCTCTCTCCCATCGCTGGCAAAGTCGCTCAGGAGCTCATTAATTTCTATTTTCTAACTCCCCTCTAATACGTTGGGACGCGGAGACAGCCGTAATGAATCAAGGTGCTGGAGGATAAAGCACTTGTGCCTCATCAGCTTTGCTTTTTGGTTTGCTCGGCTTACCTGCAGCTGCTCCATTGACGGTACCTCTGCCAAAGATGAAATTACAAAGGCGAGAGGTTCGAGGTTTTGGGAAATATCAAAACATAGTGCGTTAGGAGATGACGTGGCGTACTGGAGACGACCAACGCACTGATTGAGCGATTGAACCTGCACCAAGCAAATGTATGTGTATTTATATATGTGTGTGTGTGTGTGTGTATATATTATATAAAATATGTATTTTTTTTTTTTGGAGTGTAAAATATTGTGGAACTCCACCACTGTCAAGTTATCTAAGCTTGACGGGTTCCACTTGACAATCCACAGCGTTGTGATTTGCGGGAGAGCGATTCTTATCTCTTTGACAGTGCCTTTTTCTGAAAGCCATTTGTTATATAATCTAAAAATTCAACAGTGTCATAATGAGAGCGCTGGTTTGAACTAATTGCGTCAGTCGTAATTCAAAGTGAGCTCGCTGTCCGCGCTGGCGATGATTTTTTTTTATTTGCCTGAAATGGTGTTTCTTTTTGAATGTGCCAAGAATGTGTCAGGTTTGGAGGAAGGTGCTTTATGAGGCGAGCAGATGTCTCGCAGAAGCCGTGTTTATATGTCGCTTAGCACCTGTCACAAACGTACCGTCTGTCACCAAATGGTGATACGAGGTGTAAAGCTGTCCGGCAATATTTATACAGAACAGTCTGTGGTTACTATTAGCACAACAACCTGTCGCATCTTGGTAAGGGAAAGGGGAAAATGATGACTGTAAAACAAAAATGTTGTGTCAAGGCTGAAGAGCGGGACTCTCGTCGAGATGGGACGTGCTCACATTTCCTCAATGTCCACATTTTCACGATAATGTCCTCACATTTTGATCTTTTTTTTTTTAAATACATATATGCTCCAATCAATACAAACCATTCCAACTTCAATTCACACATTTTGAATTTCAACAATTAATTCTACAGCACTTGAGTTTAGTGGATTCTATGGTGATACACATACTGGTTGAGCCCAGAAGAGTAGAGTCCTGCCATCGAAGTGGTCATTCTTGGAAATGTTCTTGTTCCCCTGGAAATGTTTTTTATGCAGGTTTCGTGAAGAGTCTCTATTGTCTCAAATTGCACATGGTGCCAATTGGATACAAAACATGTTGGGCGTGGGACCCCTTTTCTGCTCCTACCTGCTGTCCTGACCTGACCTCCTCTATCCTATCTCCTCTCCTGTCCTGTCTGTCCCCCTCTCGGCTGCCTTGCCCCATCTAAGGCAGTCACAGAGAGACCAATCGTCCCGATGTCCAACCCCCGCCCCCCCCTCCTCTCAAAGGCAGGGGGTGCTATCCTCACTTGCACCCATCAGTCTCTGTCTGCTTCTGTCCCTGCCTGCTCAAGTCTGTTAACCCTCTTTCTCTTCTCCTCCTCCTTTTTTGTGTCGCACCAGGCGCGGCTCCCCTCCTGTTCATCTACCCTAAGCATTGCCGAGGTACTCCTGCATGCGTTCGGATGCATCATTACGGGCCTTCATCATGTCTAATCTCCTCCTCCAAGCTTACATCTGCCTGGCATGATTTCCTCCCTCCTTCAGTCCTCAATTGTGTGTGTCTGTGTGTGCTGTCCTGCTTGTTTGTTTACTTGCCATCCTCCTCTTGTGTTTTTGTGTGAAGACGATGTAAAACCTCTTTCTGGCGTCTTTCTGGTACAACCTAACTTGCCTTTCTGTCCTCCCTTTCAAAGCTTAGTACTAATACGTTTCAGGAGGTCCTTAGTTTATGGCGGGCGCGACAAAATTTTGAGGTGAAACGGCTCTCGGTGAGCTAGTTTGTCCAGCGTCGTGAGGACCATGTCCGTGGTTATGTGACAAGAGAAAACTTACCCAGTATTCTTTTTCATTTGTTTGTTCAGAGGCAGGTCATGCTTTTGGTACCTATGCCTTCAGTCAGGATCAATTTGACCTAATCTGCCTCTTAAAACACCACAGAGGCTGAAATCTGATTGGAATTAGTCAAATTGGAATTATTATAATTTCACAAATATTAAAATTTAAAATAGATTTTCAATGTAGGTCAGAACTCTTCGTAGTGTTTCAGGAAGGCTTGCTGTCAACTGACGGTCCCCCCAGCACGTATACTGTAAATTCAAATACATACTGTTGCCGCAGTAGGAACTGAACTCCGTCATAAACCGAGGACCCACTGTACATCCATTCACACAAGTTTGAAAGTTGAATATTGACTTTCTCATGTATGCACACTCCGCTCTGTCAACCCCAAAGAGCAGCTTGGGCCTTGTGCTAGAAGTGCGCAGCAGCTCGTCAGTACTCTGGCCCGAAGCCCGGTGATTGTCATCCGTAGCTGATAAAAGGCATGACCGCGCCGACGCTTAACAAAGCCGCTATCACAGTGTATTGATTTTCCTGTAGCCGTGCGATAATGAGCCTGTACGCAACACACACATACTGTACATACGCGCAGTCATATATCCATTCATTATCTGAACCGCTTATCCTCACGAGGGTCACGGGCATGCTGGAGCCTTTTCGGGCAGTAGGCTGGGTACACCGTTGATGTAGGTGTATCTAGGGGTGTTGGTTTGGTTGAGTGAAAAGTAGTCCAAGTGTTTGTGCCAGGTTTCAGTGATGTCCAGTCCAGGTTATTGTCAGTTATGAATTTGTGTAACACGAGTTCTTTGGTGTTGTGTGAGCGGGTGTTAGAGAGAGCCAGTTTGAGGATTTTGTGATGTATGGGAGCCAGTGAAGAGATGTATGGGGCAGTGGGCGAAGATTTGCATTTTAAAATATTTTCTCTCATTATTGGAGTCCTTTATAATCATTTATAAGGGCAGCTATTAGCCAAGGTTGACAGGTATGCAGGAGTAGACGGTGACAGTGACAGCTGGGGCCTGTAGAGGGAGCTATGGTAGGGGGAAGTGCTGTGAGGTGGTAGTAGAATAGAGTAGAGGAAGGCGCAGGTGTGCAATTTGTGATTAATCAATTTGAGGAGTGGTACTAGCATACTGCTGCCTAGCTTGTTGGGGTGAAAACTGTCCGCGTTTAAAAGGGATGGATGGCGGAGAAGTTATAGGCACCCCAGCAAGAGGTGAGAAGTCACAGAGATTGAGGATGTCAAAAGGTGTTTTTCAACAGGATATTGAACTACGGGGCGGGGCGGCGGGTCGTTTGGCTAGCAGCAGGTGGTTTGGCTAGCAGCACATGATTTAGTTTGTAGCGTGTGCAGGACCCTGTGGGGTCGACCGCCCCTTGCCTTCCACTGCTGAGGCTCGCTCGCTAGTTTGTGCTTTCTCTCGCTATTTCGCTAGTTCGTCACGTGCTCTCTCGTCGCTCGTCGTCTCTCGCTATGCAAAACCGCGATTATGAACGTCTAGAAACACTCCCTCTGTTGCGCATAACAACAAACGGGGTCAATAATCCGAAAAAGACACGCACGGTCGTGGTTCTGTTTGCCGTGTTGGCGACTTATTGGCAACTGAAACAGAAGTTACAGTCGATGTGCTTTTGATTGTGGCTGTATGTGCGTGCCTGTGTTTGGAAAAGAACAGCTTGTTCCACCCCCCTCCCCCAAAAGGGCTTTATTAACACAATAGTGTCGGTTGTCCAAGCTGCAAACGGTCATGCTCGCTTGTTCCCTGCTCGCGCGCATGTGTATGTAACATGAAGATGAGTGACTATCCTGTGGCTTCCCCCAGGCCTCACGGAGAGAATTCAGGGCTCACCTGGATGAGGTCATCACGCTCAAGTCAAGGTACTCTACCTTGGACCAGGTAAACCCGCTAACCTTCTAGCAACCTCTTGTCCGATCTCTCGGCATGCAGGCCACTGGCATCCCACCGTAGCACCCGACATGCTCATAACACACACCGATGCAGCATTTGGCATCTCCAGCGCTGGTGGTGGGGGGAATGAGTCTTTGATGTCCTGCTGAATTTGTAAGTTAGCTCACTTACAAAGAAACAGTCTCTAATTGGTTAGATTTTTTTTGACGTAATATTCAGATCAGTCAAAAATGAGTCAAACAAAAATTGACGACAAACCACATAGTAATTAGTATTTGGAGGCGAAGCCCTTGATGGGAATCTCATCAAGGAGTTATTCAGTTAGCTGCCGTGGTAGCGATTTGGTAGTATTTATAGTGGCAATTGGAGACACTTTAAATCTCGTCGCTTGTTGCAAACGTTCATTTCAAGTCGGCACTATCGTAACACAAGTATGTTAATGTTACCTTGAATTTGTCCAAGAGGGATGGGTGGCGCTGATTTTATCTTGAAAGTATGACCTGATTTAGCAGGAACTCTTCAGAACCACGTTTCTTATAGCCTTCCTCGCCATTTTGGATGAGCGTAGATGTCACTTAACCTGCACAGAAGACACATACGCAGCCTACCTTTGAGATGAGGATGTCACAAATTCCTCCTTATACTGCAAGTTTTTGACTGATGTTATTTTAGCAAAGCCGATAAATAACCATACAAATTGGAGAGGATTTCAGGGGGGGGGGGGGCGTTTTCAAACAAATTTAGCCGGCGATCAAATGATTTTGTTCCTGTACATCTTTAATCAAGATGTGCCCCTTTTGTCGGTGTAAGTCATTTCGCGACAAGGTTTACTCTCCTTACACCTGCTGTGGGTCATGTGCTCTAGAGATATTTTGTTTTTCCAACCAGATGCGCATGTTGACACCAACTATAACCGGAGAGCTTTTCACAAAACGCATCACAGAGGGGAGGTGTGTGTTGCTGGTGATGCACATGGCATTTCAGTGAGCAGTACTTGCAACAAAAAGTTCAAGTGCAGCCCCCTGATGTAGATTTTTTTTCCCCCAAAGATTTTCATGTGCATCCCCCACCACCTTTCGTGGTCAACGACACTCCTTCCCTGAGCCTGACATTAAAACTACACTATGTGGACAAAAATACTTTCTCACATCATTGTTTGGGGGGGGGGCTCCAGCTCAAAAGGTGATTGTGTGACCTCCGATGGGTTTTGTAATGGCGGGTCATATTTATCAATACAACCATACAAGACTCAATTATTTTGTCCACATCGTGTATCTCCACTCGCATTTATTTTTCAGCCATCCCCATCCCTGTTCGGTCGGTCGATGTCCTTTCTGCAGTAGCTCTTCTGCCCTGAAGTTTAGTTTGCGTTGTTTCCCCTCCCGGGGCTGTTTTCGCCACTGCCCAGGGAGGGCAACTTGGCTGCAGATCGTTGTCAGTACACACGTTGTCCTCCATCGCTCCCATTCCTCTCTCTCGGGGCGAGGCCGCTTTAAAAGAGCACTTGCTGAATTGTCGCACACTGGCCTCCTCTTCCTCCCGGGCGAACAAATAAATTCCCCACTTTTTTTTTTTTTTTTTGCATAATCTGTTTGGCAGCCCCTTTAATTTTGTGCTGATCTTAGCACGGCTGCGGTTACATCTCATCATTTCCTGCAGCGTCTCTTCACTCGGATGGTTATTAGCGCTATCGATTTTTGTGAAGCCCGGCCACCTCCGTCTCCCTGACCTGGCCATGCTCGCTGTTTTGTATTCTACGAGGTAGCCAGAAAGAGCAAATCTGAGGGACCCTTGAATCACATTAAACGGAATCGTTAATGGGGCTCGGTATTATGGGTCCAAAGTCTTTCACCACCTTTGGGCTCTTCCTGCGGCAATTGATTGAGGTTGACATGCTGCGGGATGAGCGTGCGTGTGCACCGCAGCATGACAAACATGCTGCAGCATCCCATGAATACAGGGCGAAGGTTCCCGAGCGTTTTCTGACTACAATCCCACACGCTCGTAGGTAGCAATCAACTGTTTCCGGTGATTTCAAATCATTTTGCTCACTCGTGAACTGTTTTTCTGTGTGCATGGTGTGTGCGTGTGTTCACATTTGCATCCCCACTCTCTCTCTTCTGATACTTTATTGAAACGTATTCCACTTGTTGGGGGAAGGGGTGCTCCAGGGTTAATTAGTAACAAGCGTGAATTTTTTTTTTCCCCCCCTCCTCTCTTTATGTGCAACATCACATCCTCACAGCGACACGCCATATTCGAGCCACGGCGTCCATCGTCCTACGCCAACTGTCTTCCCCTATTTTCATGGCTCTCCGATGGTGGAGTCTTTGTCGCCATCTCTCCGGAGCTTTTGTTTGTTTCATCACATCACCCGTGCACTGAGGTTGTCTTGCCGTGATCCAGCTGAGGGCTTGACTTTCCGATACCCTGAGGCAGATGTATGAAGTTGCTTGCTTAGCGTAGCTCTCATAGTGAGTTTGCTTCTGATGCCATTTGCTCCACTCTGTAACCGTGGAGCGCAACGCCTGTGATCGTGTCTGTCGCAGTCGAGTGTCTGCATATGTGATCTGTGTGTTGCTTTTTGTGTTTTTAGCTTCCCCCCCCCCCCATCCTCCTCTCATTCCTCTTCTCCTCACGATTTACAGGCTGTGCTGGTGTGACTTAAAGTCTTTTAGAACACAAAGCAAAAAAACGATATTGGTGTGAAACGGGTCAATGTATACATCCAGACAAGCTATTAACAGGGCCTTAATTTTATTAAATTCATACTGTACAAAAGGGTTTTTTTTTTTTTTTTAGTATTTATTAGAAAATGATCATAGTTTTAACATGATGGCAAGTCCTTCACAGCAGGTCCACGGTTTATGACAGTGTTGTGATGGTCAGTTCAAGTATGTATTTGACTTTAAACAGTCTTAACAAGTTCTCCTGGGATGGCCCAACAATTGTAGCTGGAGAAGGCTCCCATCCCGACTCCGTCTCCGCGCTGAGGGTTCAGCACACGAAGCATTCCGACAGCTTGTGTCCCATATTTAGAAGAGGCTTTCGGTCACCATGTAACATTTTGGAGACTCATCTACACATTCAATAATATTTGATACGGTGCTTAGTAATCAGGACCTTGATATGAAATAATCATTCAGCACCATTCTGATTGTTACGCAAAGCGCCACCAGTATGCAGTCAATCCATCCAGTCCAGCCTGCTCCTCTTCCTCCTCCTCTATTGCTTCTCCTATAGGGTTGTCCTGTCTGTATGTTTGTCCGTCTGTATGGGGGGTGGGTGGTGTTGCGGTTGCCGGAACAGATGCACTGATGCCTGTGATTCGATGCTTTATCTCCACTAGCTCCAGTGTAGGTTGGAGGGGCTTAAAGATGATCGCAGGAGGACCTTCAGCTCTCGAGTAACTATCCCGCCCCCACCCGCCCCGCTGCCCTTTGCCTCACCCTCCTGCGAGGAGCGCGCAAAACAAACGCCCCGCTCTGTGTCTCCTTTTTCTTTCTCTCTCGCTCTCTCATTCTGTATCTGTTCTTTCTTTCCATGCAAAGGCTGTCTGAGTGTCTGTCTCTTTGTTCGCTTTGTCCATCTTTCTCCGCGGTTAACGTGAGTCTGCTTTTCACTAGCAATGTCTGGTGTGTTGGATGTCTGTCAAGTAGTTGCCATCAGGCCACTTCAGTAGTCTTTGTTTCCTCCTCTTTCCAGTTCTTTACTGCAATGTCCTCGGCTCTGTGTAGTTTTTAGCCAAGTCTGTCCACTCTGTGCTTCTTGTTTGTGCTTATTGACCTCTACGGGCCGTAGGGCCGCGTCACGCTCATCCCGTCACCCGACCAGTCCGACACTGTCTGCGTCTATCCATGACCTCTCATTCCTCATCCCAGCCATCCTCCCGCCCGCCCGCTCACCTTGGCTGTTTGGTGCCCAGTTGGATGGCGGTGAGGGAGGGGAGGAGAGGAGAGGTAAAGGGTTGTTTTAGCTGAAACAAATCCACCTCGCACTTCACTGTCTGACTCATCCAGTTGATGTCACTCCAGGGAAGTTTTACATCAGTGAAAAAAAAAAAATCTGTGCTAAATGGAGAACTATCGGCATCGTGTGGTGAGAGAATGACAATGAACCATTTCAAAAGAAATATGAATATTGGTAAGTTTGTTCCCCTCCTCCCAATTCAATTAAAATGTATCCAAAGTTCTACAAAGATGTTAAAGTCGATGAATAATTCATGATAGTATTTACGAACCGTATTCAGCATTGTATATTCTACAAATGCCTGCTATGATTTTTGATCACCAATACTGTAATTGGATGTTAAAGGTGGCATTAAGCCAAAATCAGACTGGAAATCCCTCCTTTAAGTGGTTAGCTGCCCATGAAGTAACTGTTAATGCAGGGCTTTTACTGTATAGTTTATCATTTGGGAATTGAAATTTACTATGTAAGTGGCTTTATTTTTCACCGAATGGTTACTCGCAACACTGCACCTAAAAATTAGAAGCACTGACACCAGAGTTCAATTGGTAGTTACGAATCTGCCCGTAAATATTGGCAAGGAACATTTCTCTTTGTGCCACAGAATTTTTGTCATGCAGCATATTACTGTCGGGTTATAATGTATGTCATACATAAGTGAAGTTTAAAACAAAATGAGGAATATTGGGGTGAAATGTAGAGAAACAGCAAGAACCGAGGCAGACCATTAGGTAATGTAACACACGAGATTGAGAAGTGTGGATGATAATTGTTAAAAGATTCATCCAAATTTGGAAACAAAATCGTGCAGACTCGAACCGAGGGCAGCGGTCCACTTGATGCGCACAGACTGTCCTACCGTCAGCGCACGTTGCCGACTCTGTCCTCTCGATGCGATGTGATCGTATTATGTATCGTGAAGGCATGTGCGGTGGCTCACGGTAAGCGCTGCGCTACGCCAGTGACGATGATGGCGATGCAACAGTCTTCCAACAAGCGGGGCAAAGGGCACGGTTTATCGTTGACATGACACTTTGGTCACCTCGAGCGTGTCGAAATAGCACCACTGTTTATCTCCAATTTCCACTGCTCTCCCTCTCTCTCTCTATTCCCCCCCCCACCCCTCCATCAATCTCTAGGTGCAGTCGCGATGCAGCAGCAAAGAGAATATCCTAAGATCAAGTGAGTGCCAATGTTTCCACTTCAGAGTCGCTGCCAGTCATTTGTGTGTCCCGTCCCTACGCGGCCTGTTCTCTCAAAAGTTGAATACAGAACATTATTTTTTTTCATTGTTCTCATTTTTGACCATTTGACTTGGTAGAGTCCACACTAAGTCTGTACAAATGTTCATTTATAGCCTCTGCACTTTAAACCGACGCCAACATGTATACGTGAGGCCCACAAATCAAGATTTATTTTCATTTAAAAAAAAATTCCATTGGATCATGCACAAATTGCCGGTGAGAACATGTTGCTTTTTGTTACCGCGTGTACTCTCTGTATGGCTTTTATTTGCGCTTGTGATGTGACAAGCAATGCGTAATTTGGCGGGTTTGTCACACCGTGCTTACGCGTGCGTGTTTCTCGCCGATGTGATGTTTTGCCAGGAGGTTGTTAAGCCTCGCGAAGCGCGGCAGAAGCGTAAGTGTATGTTTAAAGGCAAGAAATTGGGTCAAGGCAAATCAAAGCGCTGCGCCGATTCGGCACTGTGAGGGAGGGAGGCAAGGAGAGATAGAGAAAGAGAGCCCCCAGACCAAGCGTACTCGGATTCAGCTATGAAAGGAATATGCACTAACACATATCAACAGAAGCCAAGTCCCACCTAATTTCTACAATTTGAAAAAATATATAATTTCTTTGACGTATCATTAAAATCTTCCCTATATAGTGAATACAGTATATACTGCATAATATACAGTATGAGTTTCCCTTTTGAATTAATCGATGGAAATCCATTCCCATCCTGCAATCTTGTCATGCATTGAGATGCACCTGTAGATTTCCAAAGCTTTGAGTTGTTTAGAAAGTCGGGTCAAGGACCAAAAGTGATGTCACACTTGTTCATTTCAGGTCACAGTGCTGTGGACATTACCAAGGTGGCCCGGAGACACCGCATGTCCCCTTTCCCCCTCACTTCCATGGACAAGGCCTTCATCACTGTGCTGGAGATGACGGCCATCCTGGGCAACGAGATCATCAATTACAGAGGTGAGCACCCATCATGTCAGGTTTTTTTTTTTCTTTCATCAGCTGACAAAAAAAGGTCCACGATCTCATGGTCATGTTTGTTTGTTCTTGAGCACGCTTCGATATTTGCTGGCACACCTCTCAGGGTGGTGTAGCACAATTTCTACGCATGCCCACATAAATAGACTTGACAGGAATCGAAGAATCTTGGGAATTTCTATGATGGTTTAAAAAAAAAAAAATGCTGTTGAATTTTCGCCATTGAAGAAAAAAGGGGAAAATCCCCAGTGATGAAAGGTCCTGTGGTGTATGACAAACGTGGGTAGTAACTGCAGTGTCATGTGTAGTATGTACATGTGCTCATTGGTATCTGTGATCAGAGCTTCACATTACCACCCTCATTTGCATGTAGCCGCTCGGAGAAATGAGATGCAGTCTATATATAGCCCAGCAAAGCAGCATTTGGTTCTCCCCCCTCCACTTTTTTTTTCTATCTTTGCACATCCCTTTTTCTCTGAAATGCTGCGTCGTTTCCATGCACGTGTGTGTACAGTAGCAGAATATTGGAATTGGAATCAATAATTCCAGATGTGCAGTATTTTCACATTTTTCTCTGGTGTCATGTCAAAGGAAGGGCTGTGTTTTGATTGTTGTCATTGGCAGACGGGATGGGTCGAGTCCTCGCTCAGGACGTTTATGCCAAAGACAACCTGCCGCCCTTCCCTGCCTCTGTCAAGGATGGCTATGCTGTGAGAGGTAACGCAGTTGATTCCTGCTCATTTTGCAAAATGCAAATTTTGTGGCGCCCGCATGAAATGATGAAATGAATGAATGATCCACAACACTGTTAGGCCAAAAGTAGCCAAATTGGGTGAAAAAGCTGACCCAATGTTGGGTCCAAAAAGGGACTAAGGCAATGCTGGGTCAATCTTACCCAGTGCATTGTATTGATGACTTGACCCAAAGTTTTGATCCAAAGGCAGCTTGTTGGCTCCTTATATTAAAAAAAAAAAAAAAAAATCAATTGTACGATGCATCTACTGTCAGCGCTCGCTGGTAGAGACGAGAGAGTGCACGCAACAGATTTTGCGTGTGTTTTACGTATCCGTCCTGAGGGCCTGCAAAGGCATTCATGTGCACTGATTTTTAGCGCTTGGAAGGTGACGAGAGAAGAATCAAAACTGGATTCATGTCTTCATACATTAATAAACGAAACACCAATCATTGCACTGTTTGCCATTCCACAATCAAGGTTGAATGACACAATATAGAAAAATGACTGAATTCTACTTTGCACAAGAGAGATAATTCACTCTACTCGCATTCTCTGTCCTCTTGATTATTCCTTTTGCAGCCCACTGAAATACAATGACTCAACTCAATTAGACCCGTCCCACACTGGTGGACCCACATCAGCACACGCTTGATGGATATTTTTTCTTGCTCTTTTAGCCGCCGACGGCCCGGGCGACCGCTTCATCATTGGAGAGTCACAAGCAGGCGAGCAGGTCAGCACGCCTCGGCATAGCCGCACTCAAGAAGCACTTGCGTCACTTTTCATGTCTGGAGCACCCACCTTGCCTGGACGTGAGATCAGCTACTTTTGGCTGTCACCTCAAGTTGCTCGAAGGAGTAGTCAGGCTTTTGCAACCCAAAAAGACATTTTGTCATTTTATTGCGCAATAGCCGTTACTCAGCGGTGCTGCTATTAAGCACAATTGAAATTTCTATGAATACCGGTACTTGCCTCAGCATTCACACCTTCCGAGCATGCTTTGCTTTATTTTTGACGGGCATCTCTCACATTTAACTGAAGGTAAGATGGAGAGTCAACTTTGGAATGACTCAAATGACCTCACAGTGAAGATGAGTCCTATTGCTTTGTCCCTGTGTTTGTCGCCGTGCAGCCCACCCACACCGTGATGCCTGGCCAGGTGATGAGGGTGACAACCGGCGCTCCCATCCCCTGCGGGGCTGACGCCGTCGTTCAGGTGGAAGACACTGAGCTCCTCCGCGAGTCTGAAGATGTAAGTTTGACTCTAATGGAAGGGAATTGTCAATCTCGGCCAGAACAGAGTTGACTAAGATCTTTGTCGTTAGATTGATGCTTTAGCAGGTGCTATTTGTAGCACCCGTGGTCAAATATCTTTTTAGAAATGGCAAAAATGCACACATGCTGATATATGCACAATAGTAATATTCATTCAAATTGAAAACTGTCCACCCCAAATAGAGGAGTAGAACCGAACTAAACCGGGACTGTGCAGTGGAAAAGCAGCAGATATGACTGTCGTTATAAAATACTTCTGTCAACTAGTTTGTCTTTCAGGGCACCGAGGAACTGGAAGTACGAATTCTAGTCCAGGCTCGGCCAGGCCAGGACATCAGGTTAGTTACGGGAAATGGATTTCCATCTGCAAAAAGAGACAAAATTAACCCTTATGGAACAAGCTACAACACCAACAGAAATCATCTTTGGTGCTATTTTTCCAAATGACTTCTGCATCCACCCCCTTTGTGTACTGGATTCGGCATCTACGTATCAGCCTCCAAAGGCATTTTCCGTCCTGTCTGTTCCATCAGGCCTATCGGTCACGACATCAAGCGTGGCGAGTGTGTGCTGGCCAAGGGCACCCACATGGGCCCCTCTGAGATCGGCCTCCTGGCCACCGTGGGAGTCACGGAGGTGGAGGTGCAGAAATTTCCCGTGGTGGCGGTCATGTCGACAGGAAATGAGGTAGGTCGTGAGGAATTTGATTTTCATTTTGGAGGATTATATCTCAATCCACTGTAATAAATTCACGTCTGGATTTCCAAAAAGCCTTTGCTGAAAGAAATAATTTGGCAGAGTGCCATGCTCATGTTTATGCACAGTCATCGCTGTCTGCTTTGACCGCAAAATTCAACAGTCGGTGGCGGAATACAATCGCATTTATAAATTGCTCACTTGTGAACGGCTGGATCCAGTATTTTTCTTCTCATATAGTTGCTGAACCCAGAGGATGACCTCCATCCCGGGAAGATCCGGGACAGCAATCGCTCCACCCTACTGGCCACCATCCAGGAACATGGCTACCCAACCATCAATCTTGGCATTGTGGGAGACAAGTATGCCTCCATTTTTCTCTGTCTCTCTCTCTCTCTCACCATCAACGGTTTCATATTCGGCTAAGTGAGTTGCTATTCAACACCGTCGGTGCGTTTGTATGCATCCCACAGCCCCGATGACCTTCTCAATGCTCTGAATGAAGGCATCAGCCGTGCTGATGTCATTATCACCTCAGGCGGAGTATCCATGGGAGAGAAGGTATCAATTAACTCAGAGTTGATGCTGCGCTTCACTGACACGTTGTGGTAGATATCAAGTACTGCAGCTTAAAAAAATTAAAAATAAAATGTTGATTTGCAGGACTACCTAAAGCAGGTGCTGGATATAGACCTTCATGCTCAGATACATTTTGGTCGGGTCTTCATGAAACCAGGGTAACCAGCAGGTTCTGCAACATGTTTGACTGCCGTGGGATGACTACTAACTACGAATCAATGTCAACTGTTTTTTTTTTTTTTTTTTTTTCCTACCCCCTCCCTCCACCTACAGGCTCCCAACCACCTTTGCCACGCTGGATATCGATGGTGCTCGTAAACTCATCTTTGCCCTCCCAGGTAGTGTGTGAAGTTGAGAGAAAGACGCGATTTACTACATTTTTACGAGGAGTTGGTCTTCATCTATCTTCCCTCTCTCTGTCCATCCGCCATCCATCCTTCCACGCGGGCTTCTGTCCTAGGAAACCCCGTATCCGCTGTCGTCACCTGTAATCTTTTTGTCATCCCTGCCTTGAGGAAGATGCAGGGTATTTTGGACCCAAGGCCGACCATCATCAAAGCGAGGGTAAGCGCGGGTGGAGCGACAGCACATTCACAGCCATATTTTGGGTTTGAACTAAAAGGTATGGTGTAATTTTTGTCTCAAAGAATACCTAATCACATTCTCTGATCAATTGCAGTTATCTTGTGATGTGAAATTGGATCCTCGCCCCGAATACCACCGCTGCATCCTGACGTGGCATCACCAGGAACCTCTGCCGTGGGCCCAGAGCACAGGTAATCTCAGATGCGTTCCGAGGCTAGCCGCGCGACACGCCGTCTTGGTGTGCCTTAAGGCCTCCCATTGGCTTAAACATGCCCGGAGCGCCTCGCCAAGATGCCACCTGGATCGGCACCTCTCAATAGAGGAGTGGTTCCTTACTATGTCACAATGTGGCGTAAATATATTTGTTTAATGTATTGGAATAACTCCTTCGCGATTTTAGGGGCCGTACAAAGCCCTCTTACAGGCATCTGACTACATGCGCCTTACCCAAAGTGTCCCGGAAATGGGCGGCTGCGGCAGAATATGGTGGGGAGCACTTTTCCGCGTAGCCCTTTGATCTCATTTGAAGCTGCTCGCCCTTGTGCTCCCTGCAGGGAACCAGGTGAGCAGCAGATTGATGAGCATGCGCAGCGCCAACGGGCTCCTGATGCTACCTCCCAAAACCGAGCAATACGTGGAGCTGCACAAAGGGGAAGTGGTGGACGTCATGGTCATCGGCCGGCTATGATGTCGTGGCGGCGGGGGGCGGAGGGTCGCCGTCGTTTCTCGCGAGGGTCATTCACGGGCGGTTCACGGTGCATGTCCACATATCATCGACTATTCTGTAATATGCAACGGCACAGCTAGTTTTTGTTGATTCGGAGAACATTGAGATATAGTCGACATCTCGATCACAGCCTAGATATACTGTATAAGAAAAACTTGATTTACAGAGAGTATGGTATTTGAAAGAGAAAATACAACTTTTAATGGAGAAAAAAATCTAATGATAGAGATTTATTCTGTAATATATTCTGATTATTCTTATGATTATTCTTCTCATTATTATATTAAGGCAACTTTGTTCCTTTCATTGCAATTGCTTTGTGTGTTCAACGCTAGACCTTATCTATAGCAGTAGCATTTTAATAGACAGCTGTAGGTGCCTGCCAGGACTTGGGGGGAGAATTCTCATCTTTAGTGGAAAAATACCCTTACCCTGATTTTAATTTAATTTTAGTTTTGAAAATGAAGAAAAATACTGAAGACTCCAGATTTCCCATGGTGCTGCAGTTCGGAGGAAAAGAGGGGCACATCAAGGTCTTTTTCGCTTTTGAGCGCCCATCAAGGTGACACTTTTTCTCTCGTTAGTATGCATCATATTGGCTTCACAAAGAGCTTTGCTTGTCGTTTATCTCGTGAGTCTTGTTTCTGTGCGCGTGCCAAATGCCTGGGTGTGGGGGGGGAGTCAAAGAGGGGTGGAGTGCAGGGCGCGCCCAAGCTTCCTTAAGTTTGCGGTAACCAGGTGGAACATTTGCTCCCGCCCTGCCCACCACCCTGACTACAAACCCCTGTCCAGGGATCAGCTTGGGGTGGGGGAGGGGAAATATATTTTATTTGAGCAACTATTTAAGAAAAAAAAAAAGCAAGAGAAGAAGCAGCTTCTTTAATTGCTGACAGCCTTTTTAACCGACTTCACAAAATTGTACAGAAAAAAGAAAATAAATAGAACCATATTGTACAGATATGTGACCAGCACTCCTAAGGAAGTTATTATTACAAAGCAATGAGGAGACATTGAACAACGCTGTACTATAAACATTTTCTGTAATGATGCTGAAACTGATGGAAGAGACTATGAAAAATAAAATCCTTGATCATTATGTAAAAAAAAAAGTTTGGGTTTCCTTTTTTAATCATATTTAAACCACTATAAGAGAACTACATTTCTTTGACCGTATACAGTAGTAAGAAGGGAACTTGCTCTTCCTCATAAAGCAAAATTGGACTGCAATTTATTGAAATGATACCATCAGAAGGTGATAATAGTGTGCATTTGTTCTGGAGCAAGTAAAGGCCATGTTCTTCACAGGGTGCATCTGAAAAAATGCATGAAAACCAGTGATTGCACTGAGAAAAAAAAAACGTAATAATTTGTTGAATTTACTTGAGTATCCAGCAGTTGCACGAAATAAAACCATCTGGATCCATATACTTTTTTAAAGTAAACTAAACCACAAAAAAAACATCGAAATCCAGATTTGATTGTGTGAACCCAGCGCACAAAAAATCAATTATTTTATAATTATTGTGACCTTTCATATTAAAATGATACTTCACTGCTGAAAACAAGCAAAATTTAGTTAACGGTGACTATTTTGCCTATGATTATTTGTCATGTGCAATCAACAACATTAAAATATTTTGTCACTTGCTGTCAATTGAAAATGACAGCAAAAATAACGCATGGCTCAGGTAACTACCAACCGCGGCTCAGCTTGCAAACGTGGTTACCTGAGGATATGTGACGTCATCTGAGGCAACGCTGCCTCCCTACGGACGGAGAAGGAATGGCCTTTCCACACGTGAATATCCGAGACCACCGTGTGCGTGCTTGAATATCTTGAAAAAGCATGACGCTTATCTGACTCAAAACTAAATGCACGTGCCCGCTGATCCACAAAGGCACACTTCGACAAATCTATCATCGTGCGTCCCGATACTTTTGTCCCGAGGCTCACTCCGTTACACTCCGTAGGACGCGTGTGGCCGCTGGGTGGCGCTGTGGTGCCTCTGTGTTGCCAAGGGAGACCGCATAAAAACACCTCGTGCAAGTCTTCAATGGCTTCAAGTGTCCCTGAACTGAACTCTCACTACGACAGGCTGGACGTGGACCACCGGGACCCCAACACAGAAAACGTGTGCTACTGTTCTGATCTTCTACCGTGACTTTTTCCCCATTTCTTTCTTCTTTTTTTGAGGTAAAACGAGTAGCGGTGGAATTTTAAAAAAAAAGATCGGCCGGAGGCATTTTAAGCCGTATTCACGGACTCCAGTGGTGAGTATTCGCCACGGTTCACGGGACGAGGCTGCGTAGTTGATTTAGGTGTTAGCGGCACCTTGGTCCTTAGCTAATCTGTGCCGTTTAAACTATAGGGAAGAAAAAAAATCTTACAAATGAGACGTTTTACTGAACGTCACCCAGCCTGCTCCAACTTCCTTCGAAAACTACATTCAAGCAGCCATTCTCGCCAAAACTGACATTTAACGGCTTGTTAGTCGCAAAATAGTTGCACATGACGGCTTTTTAATCTCCTCAAAGCAGCAGTTAAAGCGACTAACAGTAACATTTCCACCTTTAGAGGCATCAGCGGCTAGCAAGTTAGTTTAACCACGCAGTTCGATGTATAAAAGTGACTCTTTAGATGTTATGCTAACCTCGTCTCGGCCATTTTTCATCACTTAAGGGTTACGGTATCAATCACAGTGCAGAACGCATACATTTTCATCAGTTACGTTATCAATTGGAACGTGACACAGGCACGTCCATTATTTCCCTCTAGTATGTGACCGGACTTGGTCACAAACGTGGCTATGAATATACTGTATTGTCATGGTAGTGATCCACAATAATTAAGTTCAAGACTCAAATGTACTCTTTGATTGATGATCGGTGAAGAACTGTACAATATATACATTGGCTATCAAGGGTCTGATTTAAAACAAAAAAAAAAGCCAATTTTAAGTTTCATCCCTAAATTTGGGGTTCTCTCATTTGCTCGTCGAGAAGATGTTAAAATGAGAGACAGCGCATGAAGTGTGAGGAAGATCCATAGAATGAGGACCAGTCTTCCTCTAAGTGGATGCTTGCTCATGTTCATGACATCCTTTCATTCTTGCACATATTAGAAGTTCATTTCAAGTGATTATCAGGTCTCTTTTTTTGTGGGTGTGTGAACTCTTGGTCATTTGATTCGGTCATATTTGATCATTTCACCTCCTATTCTATCTTATACACATAACTGACTCTCCTGTTCAGGTACCTCAGCCTGCTGAGATATCCAAGGATTAATTAAGGCTGTGGCGACAGATGGCCCTCTCCGAGTCTCCGCTGTTTGTCAGCCGCCAGTCTAAACTGAGATAAATGCTTCCAGGGCTTGGAGCAAGAGATTGTGTGGGGAGGGGGGTTGGGGTGCTGCCAATTGTGATTAGCTGAGGCAAGTCAGGAGTAAAGGGGGAGGGCTGCCAGGAGTCTGATATAAATGGCTACTGGACATAAGCAAAAAAAATAGACCTTGTTGTCAAGGTGCATGTACCTGCAGGATAGGATACCTTACAAGATAGCCTGTACTACAACCAAACACAGCCACACAAAAATGCTTTAATAGGCTATAATAAGCCTTATGGAGCTGACCGCTTGCAATTTCAATTAGAGGCAAGTGTGCTATTTTAACATGTAAAAATATCTAAACCAGATTTAAAGATGCATGTCAGGAATGATATGAGGGAAGAAATCACTGGGGACATGTCGGGGCCTGGATGAGGGCTTTTGAGAGTCTTGATTAGAACAAGAAGGTAAGAATGTATTGGAGGAAAAGCGCTATTAAAATTGAGCAAACTAGAGCCTGATAATGGTGTTCTTTGATAAACTTCTTGTGAGACTAAATATTGAATGCGCCGGGTCTAGTCTGCCTTTATGTGGGTACTTATACGACCTTCATGTTTGCATGCGTTTCAGGATGAATGTCTGCCCCCTCATCTTCATCCCCTGTTGGAGTAAAATGGCCCCAGATGAGAGACTCAGCACCACGTCCTCTTTACAGCTGAGCTGAGTTCAGCCAAGACTGAGGTGGTCTGAGCTTTATGCTGGGGGGCAGTGATGATCACGTCCCACATGAACGGTTACGTACAGGAGGGCGCTGCCCAGGCTATTGGCCACAGGGAGCGGGCGGTGGACTGTCCCGGCGACGAGAGTTGCCTCGTCCAGCCCGTTCACTGCAGCGCCCAGATGGAGAGAATCCAGCACTACCAGGACGAGCTGAGAAAGAGGAGGGAAGAGGACGGCCGGGGCAGGCACGACATCGACCCCGACGCTTCGCTGAGGCTCAAGAAGCTGGCGCAGAACCCAAAAGTGGGCGTTGACAATCCCACCTTTGAGGGGAAGGAAAATGCTACCAAAGATTCACATTCCCAGGTTCCTCTTGCCGGTGAGTTGACAGGAATCGATATCTCGGAGTCTTTAAAGGGGCTCACAGATGAATGCGGAAGAATGGCAAGTTGTGAGCTCTTTGTATGAGCAAACCGCTTTCAGGTTCCTTCTTCCATTCAAATTCAAACTGAGCATGCCGATAAGAACATTGCGCCGGAATGCATTGGTCAGATGAAGATTCAAGATTGAGCAGCGAGTTTAGTGGTTAACGCGCTCACTCTTTTATTAGTGGTTTGAATGAAGCTACAGTTGCGCTCTCAAGTCAAGGGTGAAGCAAGATTAGCCTAAATCACACTCTGCTATTAATCACCTTGCCAGTGTGCGCCGTGTATAAAATGAGCCTTTGAAGAGAGCCGAATGACATCGGAGCGCAGGTAAAATTGTCGTCCGCGCAACACGTGTCCTGTGTGTCTGCCTCCATCAGAGCTGGAGGAGCTGCTGCAGGCCGTCAAGTGGGCGCAGCAATGCGTGACCGACGCTCAGAGCCAGCAGGATGCCGAGCTGCTGCTCCAGCTGCTCGCCAAGGACGACTTCAAGTGCGCCTACAGCATCTACACCGTCGTGTCCCAAAAGATGAACCGAGTGACCCCCACCTCACCCCTCACGGTGCAAGCGCAGGAGCTATGCCTCGAGGTATGCCGTGTGCACAAACACAACTCACTCAGGCTGTAAGCAAAGCGGGCGGTAATTGACTTATGTCCACAGGGCACAGTTGAGCGTGCGTTTGTTTCCTGTCACACAGAACCAGAGACAGGCGTTGTAACCCGCTTTGCTGTTACTTAGGTAAACAGGCCCACCGTTGGAGTTGCGTCAAGTCGGTAATCAGAATGAGGAGGGGGGGGGGGGTTAGAATAAGCCTTTATCACGTATGAAACAGGCAGCCTTGAGGTATGTAAAGTTCATTGAAAGGCCACCAAGCAGCACCGCCGCTATTCCAGTCTTGCCTTGAGACAACCCGACTGAGCGGATCTATTTTGCTGTCGGACATGGCAACGTGGAGTCCTCCCGCGCGCGCAGTAAACCGGCGTGTGTGAGAGCGCACACCGGGCACGGATCCCGAAGCGTTTTAACAACCCCGAATAGCCGTGGCCGCGCCGCGGTGGACCCTGCCATTGGCTAAACTAATCTCTTAGCAAGCCCGCACGGTGCTGCACGGTGCAGCGGGGAGCAGGCCGGAAAAAGAAACTCCAGCGGCTTACTGTAGTGCTTGGAGGAGCGGCATGGCTGAGGGAGGGTGGGAGAAGTGCGTCACCTTCTTGGTGAGCTTGATTTGTGCCATGGCCACAGCGGACTGCTAACAACACACCAAGGACATTTTGTACGACTCAATTCCCTGCTTTTTTTTTATCCACAAGCAGAGTTTGATTAAAGCCAGTCATAAGCATTCCTACTCACATTCACCGCCACTGAGGGTTTTTTTTTTTTTTTCCTGTCAGAAGAAACGGCTATTCTCACCGAATGGTACATTCAAGGAAATGATTCAAATTGGGGGCCGTGGGGAAACTTGTAGCTCTTCCCTTGGAATTTCAGCTAGATCTTCATGTGAACTTCCGTTGCTGCATGTGTGCGTGTATTCAGGTCCAGAAGATCCTCCAGTCCAATCAACAGAGAGAAGGCTTGGAGCTCAGGGCTCTGCTGACCAATCCTCATCTCCAGGTCAGGTGCCTTGTGTCCGATTCACACCCGTTGACTTGGTGGCTCGCGATTTTGCTCCAGGGGTTCCCTTGCGGTTGTGGAGTGTAGCGAGAGTTAACAGCCTGTCGTGTCAACTTTGTCATTTGTTAACTGTTTAGTAAACACGGCGGGACACATGCTCCAGTCTGCCACGGACACCCTCAATTTGAACATACGTGTGGACGTATTTGATTGACAGGCGAAGGTGGAGCAGCGTTCCAGTGCATTCAGCATGACTTTGGGGATTTACTTGAAATATGTGGCAGTTATTCGTGCTCACATGGTTTTCACCATGGAACATATGCAACTGCATAATAGTTTTGTTGGCGTTAACTTGTCCCGAATGCATGAATTTGGATGCATAATCCAAGTACCCATCCTACAAAATCCCCATATTTTCTTGGAGAAACCAGCGACAATTGTCACTGTCCCCCAAAAAATGCAAAACTAAGGCGTTGGGGCAAAGGCAAATGGCATGACTCCTTCTTGTGACAGCATCCAGGTCGGTCCCGATATGTCGCACTGGATTTTGTCTCATTTCAGCAAAAGCGTGATCTAACCGTACAGATGCATCCTTACTCTTTGCTTTGTGCACACAGGCACTGATGCAAGCACATGACAGCTTAGCTGTGCAAGAAATGGCAGAGGACAACGTGATCCAGTATTTTGGGGAAACTGTTAAAATGGTGCGGCTGCATAAGACCCGTGACACTCCGCTGGTGAGAGCCCGTCTACGTTCTTCAATGTTCAACTCAATAGGCAATAGTCAGCGGGAAAAACGCAAATGGAGCGTAACCCCTTCAGCCACACGGAATACCTCGGTGGCTTTTGAGTGAGAAGGTTTCATTGCAGAGGAATCACCTGCGCCCTTGAATATTATAAACAGTGCGTGCGTCTGCCTCTAGGGTGCGACTGTGCGGAATGACATGGACAGTGTGGTGGTGAGCCGCGTAGTGAAAGGCGGCACCGCCGAGCGCAGCGGCCTGCTCAACGAAGGGGACGAGATCCTGGAGATCAACGGCGTGTCCGTTCGCGGGAAGCACGTCAATGAAGTTCACGACTTATTGGTGAGAACCGGGGTTGCAATCGTTGTCATAAAAGTGAGTTTTTATTTTGTTTTTACTTTTTTTTTTTTTAAATTCAGTTAGTTTTAGGAGCAGGTTTGTCCGTTTTTTATTTTTGGGGGGAAAATGCTTTTTTAGTTTTAGCATTAGTTTTTTTAATATATAGTTATCAAGTGCAGGATCAAAAAAAGGAAGAAAATAAGGTCATCAAATAAACGACAATTTCCAAACAATCTTCATGCAAAATCAAAATAAGAACATTGAAAATGAATCCCAAAAGCTCAGGTATGAAATTATTTGACATTTTGGCTGCAATTATTATTATAATAAAATGAGAATCAACTTCGTGATCGTACCCAAGACGTATGCACAATGAAGACTCAACGCAGATTCATCCTATCAGTGTAATAGTTGACAGAATTTTGTGGGGTTGACCTCATGTTACATCCAGCGAGTAAACATCTCACTCAAGGTTTGTTTTCACGGTTGTTGCATGAGCACTTAGGTGAATGATGACTTCATGGTGTTTTTTTAATGGACGTTCATCTCTTCTCGTCTTGTCCGCCAGCAACAAATGCACGGCACTTTGACCTTCCTTCTCATCCCGAGTGCTCAGATTAAACCTGCCCTACACAGACAGACCGTGGTAAGTCTCTAAGGTTGGACCTGCGTGGCCTGTCTGCACGCACACACGTAGCCAAGGGCAGCAAAGCGCGTGTCAAAACGCTTCCGCCCCCTGTTCCACAGATGCACGTACGAGCTTACTTTGACTACGACCCCTCGGATGACCCTTTTGTGCCGTGTCGAGAGCTGGGCCTGGCTTTCCAGAAAGGAGATATTCTCCATGTAATAAGCCAGGACGACCCCAACTGGTGGCAGGCCTACAGGGACGGAGATGAAGAAAACCAGTTGCTGGCGGGACTCGTTCCAGGTTTGGGCAGATCCTAAATACGGATATTTTTTTGTTTACTTTGATTTCCTTCGTATGACATAAAAAAAAAAAAAATCATGACTGCACAAAAGCTAATCATCTCAACATTATCGGGCAATTCCAAGTGAGACCCGTCATAACTGTGTGTTGTCTTCACTTGGCGGGAGCTGTGCCGCATTATGTCACGTCAACATTGACAGTCTGGATTTTTATTTTATTTTTTGACTCGGGAGGAGTGAAAATAGGTCAGATGCATTTGAATGAGCCTTTTTGTTAAAACTCGATCACTAATTCTGTAGTGTCCAACTGGTCAGCAATGGACCTAAGTATGTGCAGATTCGTTACAGAGTTGAACTTAGTGTTTTTGTATTCCGTCACTCATAGCTGTAAGACTTTTGGAAAAGACTTTGGGTGAATATGATGTTACCCTCGTCGCTTGAAGAGTTTTTTTTCTGGTTGCAGGGGTCGTCATTGTGCAGTCGAATCTGGTAGCAGTATATAGTGGAATACCAGCTTGTACCATGGGTCTTTGGTTGATACAGTCAAGGTGGCATGTTTTTTTAATTAAAGGAATAATAATGGAGGTTGGGTGGATTCAGCCAGACAGCTACAGAATTAAAATGAATATTCGTGCAGTTCAACCAGTGGGATGGAAATGCAAACCATATATTGTGGCAGGCAACCAACGCAGCAGCACTATCTGAGCCAAGCGCCGCTCGTCTGGCAAATCCAGCAGATTAAATCAAACACCTGAGAATTATTTGAGATTACTCTTTGGCCCCAGGCTGTACCTGCTACAAAAGGAGTTTAAGCAGTGGAAATGGAAAGTGGGCCAACTCAAACTGAAAAACAAAATCTGCAGAGTTTGAAACAAAGCGAAGTGTCTTTACGCACAACAGTCACGTCGTCGTGTTTTTCAGGGAAGTGCTTCCAGCAACAGAGAGAAACCTTGAAGAGAACACCACCAGACCGGAGTAGGGAACAACAAGGTAAGAAGATCACGTTGCTCTGCACTTTGAAGGTTACACATGGGCAAGGCAGGATTTTGCCATCGCAAGTACAGTAACTGCTTCTTTTTCAGGGAAACGTTGGTATGTGAAGAAAAACAAGAAACCGAAGAAGAAAAGCACATCTCCTCTGAGCAAAAACACCGGTAAAAAGAAAAAGACTGTCTTTCATAACCACACTTCCCTTCGCGCTCCACTCTCACTATCTTGTCTGTCAAACGTCGTCTGCTTAGATGCGTCACAAAACTCCTCTAGCAATGGCGGACATGACCCGGCCTCTGCTTGGCTCAGATTAGTCTTCTCCTCACAGACGGGATCAGAGGCACCAAAAGGTCCCCAGCGGGGGCTTAAATCACTTGGAGGGACCCTGCCATGTCATGTGGTGCGCACCTTGCCACACAGACAAACACGAGCGACTCGCCTCGTGAGCTACAGTCCCCAACTGTAGCTACGAAGTAGATCTGTGGCCAAACCAGCCCATGACAAAAAGCAGCGACAATGGGCCTCATTAAAATCCATAAATCCTCTCTTTGCTCTTTTTAAATTACCGTCAAATTGTGGCAATCTGGCATATTTTCACACAGTTTTCATTCTATTTATTATTTGATGAACGCTGGTACAATACCCACCAAAGTTGATTTAGTCACTCAGGATTCAAATTTCAAAAATAATTCCCCAAAACCCAGATGTGTTGGTCCTCTCCTTCCACACAAACATGACTAACTTTGAAAATTTCCAATCTCCACAGAACCCGATGAAGTCCTGACCTATGAGGAGATGTCTCTCTATCACCAGCCTGCCAACCGCAAACGTCCCATCGCTCTGATCGCTCCGACAAACAGCGGCCACGACGAGCTGCGCCGCAGGCTGCTAGCTGTTGAACCGGACAAGTTTGCCGTCGCCGTCCCACGTAAGTTACCAAAATTCACTTAAAAAAAGAGACGAACAGATTGTGATTTCATTGCAACTCTTCGGTCATGTAGACACGACCAGAAGCCCGAGGATACACGAGCGAAATGGGCGCGAGTACCACTTTGTGAGTCGACAAGGCTTTGAGGCCGACTTGTCCGCGGGGAAGTTCATCGAGTCCGGGGAGTACGAGAAGAACCTGTACGGAACCAGCACGGACTCTGTGCGACATGTGGTCAACTCTGGACGCATCTGCTTGCTCTGCCTGCACACCAGGGTACAATAGCGTGCTTGTCTTGCTATGTCAGAATATCGATCGTGGAGTCTAATTTGGGGCCAGCTGCGGCGCACGCACGACAAGTAGCGCCAACCTTCCGATGCAGTACTTCAGAGTTTTGAGTTAGGGCTGTCACAAACGAACCACTTAATCGGTTATTCTATCGATTACGCGAGTAAATTAAAGATAAAACACTTTACCTTGCAACTGAGCAGTGCTGTGGATTGCTGTCAGTAGGGGGACCCACTGTTCAAATCCCAGTCAAAAAACATCCAAATAGGTACTGCCTGTCAAATTCAGTGGGATGCATCAGGAAGCACATCCACCATACACAATTCCTGTGGCGGCCTTTACAACAAGACGTGCCGCTGTGGGGTTGGGGGGCCTCACTGCCTGCACTGTCGTGTCAAATTTCCACCAAAAGTGGGTATTAATAGACTATAAAAGTGGTCATGATTGTACAGCCCAGAAATGCCTCGGGGCAGAGAGAAAAAAATGCTTAACCATTTGGTCGCCTTTTTTCCCGGCCCTAGTTCTGAGGCCATTTCTTTGTAGAAAATGCCATCAAATAATGAGGGGAGGAAATACTGTCTAATACTTTGACTCTTTGACAGTCATTGAAGCTCCTGAGGTCCTCCAACCTCAAGCCCTTCGTCATTTTCATTGCACCTCCTTCTCAAGAAAGACTGCGCACCCTGCTGGCTAGTGAGAGAAAAACACCCAAGGTTCGAAATAGTCTCCTTCAGGTTCATGCAGATGACATGAAGATTGATTGACTTGATATTAAATCTTCAAACTCAAATTCACCTTCTGTGTCCCGCACAGCCGGAGGAGCTCAAGGAGGTCATCGAGAAGGCTCGCGAGATGGAGCAGGACTTTGGCCATGTTTTTGACGCCACGGTTGTGAACGTTGCGCCAAACGAGGCTTTCTTTGAAGTGCGCAAACTCATCGAGAAGCTGGACACAGAGCCTCAGTGGGTGCCCACCTCCTGGCTCTGCTGAGCTCCTCTGGAGGGGCACGTGGACGTTGTGGAAGCCTCCAGTTGAATGACAGGTGGAATATTTTTCATTTGCACATTTCCTCAGAAATGGACTCAGGTTTCTTACAGTTCTTTAAATGTCTACTTTGTTCATCCCCTCCTCCCCACTTTAGCCGTTTATGAAGCATAGATGTAGCTGAATATTTATATTTGTACATACAAATTCTCTGGGGAAGATGTAAACATTTAAATCTGAAAATGTATGTCTACAATGGGAGCGTCAAATTGATATGCCGCAAGGATTTAAGAGTCTGCAGTTCCATTTGTTAATAGACATGCGGGGTTTTTTTCCTTATCGCAATCAGTATTATGATTATTATTATTGTATTTTGTTTTATCTCATTTATCTTTTATTGAAAGCCCTCAAACCAAACTTGTATATAATGACTGGTTATCATTAAACAATACAATACATGCTGATTTATATAGCGCTTTCACAACAGCGGCAGCTGTAACGAAGCGCTTAACAAAACAGTTAACAGAAAGTAAAATAATAAAAACAACACATAACAGAAAACACGGACAGTCGTGCAGTCCTAACCATACTGCAAATCCCCCCCACCCTTAACACAAATAAGTCCCTTATTCATACCTGTCCACAATGTGGGAAAGGCAACAGTGTGGTGCATAATCTCCGCCAGGATTCAGGTGAGGCGAGTTGGGTGAGGTCCCAAAAGAGAAGAGTGCCGAGTCCATTTATTTTGGACACCAGCAGCATTGCTCATACTGGCCAGGAGATGGTGACAAGGCGGCGGTTACCGTACTTTGTGGCATGTGATTTTTGGATAAAATGTAATCAACAATTTCTCCGGCAAGCCAAAGCAGTCATGATGACCGTTCACCAGGTGGCGATAGTGTGCAAAGCGCAGATAAATAAGCAGAAAAGATTGGCTTGGATTGCTGGATGTCATGTCTGTCCTGTGAGTGATTTGGAGACGGGGCACGAGGGGATTCGTCAAGTGCACTGCACAGATTCGGCAAGATGGCGACCATGCACGTGGCCTTTTCTCAGGTGAGTGAGCGCACGAGAAACTCGTTTTGAGCCGAAAAAAACGACCATGTACATTAAGGCGTTTTTAGCCCGAAAAAAAAAAGACATAGGAAAGGAAGGCGTTTTTAGCCCGAAAAAAATGACCATGTATAGTAAGGCGTTTTTAGCCCAAAAAAAAGACCATGAATAGTAAGGCGTTTTTAGCCCGAAAAAAACGACCATGTATAGTGAGGCGTTTTTAACCAAAAAAAACGACATAGTATAGTAAGGCGTTTTTAGCCCGAAAAAAACGACATAGTATAGTAAGGCGTTTTTAGCCCGAAAAAAACGACCATGTATAGTAAGGCGTTTTTAGCCCGAAAAAAAACGACATAGTATAGTAAGGCGTTTTTAGCCCGAAAAAAACGACCATGTATAGTAAGGCGTTTTTAGCCCGAAAAAAACGACATAGTATAGTAAGGCGTTTTTAGCCCGAAAAAAACGACATAGTATAGTAAGGCGTTTTTAGCCCGAAAAAAACGACATAGTATAGTAAGGCGTTTTTAGCCCGAAAAAAACGACATAGTATAGTAAGGCGTTTTTAGCCCGAAAAAAACGACCATGTATAGTAAGGCGTTTTTAGCCCGAAAAAAACGACCATGTATAGTAAGGCGTTTTTAGCCCGAAAAA
The DNA here is from genome assembly GCA_901007745.1 of Hippocampus kuda. Lineage (NCBI taxonomy): Eukaryota > Metazoa > Chordata > Actinopteri > Syngnathiformes > Syngnathidae > Hippocampus > Hippocampus kuda. Next base: position 1,243 of record CAAKHF010023765.1, on the reverse strand, counting down.
AACGACCATGTATAGTAAGGCGTTTTTAGCCCGAAAAAAACGACCATGTATAGTAAAGCATTTTTAGCCCGAAAAAAACGACATAGTATATAGTAAGGCGTTTTTAGCCTGAAAAAAACGACAATAGTATAGTAAGGCGTTTTTAGCCCGAAAAAAACGACCATGTATAGTAAGGCATTTTTAACCCGAAAAAAACGACATAGTATATATAGTAAGGCGTTTTTAGCCTGAAAAAAAACGACCATGTATAGTCGGGCGTTTTTAGCCGAAAAAACGACCATGGATAGTAAGGCGTTTTAAGCCGAAAAAAACGACCATGTATAGTAAGGCGTTTTAAGCCAAAAAAACGACCATGTATAGTAAGGCGTTTTTAGCCGAAAAAATGACCATGTATAGCAAGACATTTTTAGCCAAAAATAATGACTATGTATAGTCAGGCGTTTTTAGCCCCAAAAAAAAAGACATAGTATAGTAAGGCGTTTTTAGCCCGAAAAAAACGACATAGTATAGTAAGGCGTTTTTAGCCCAAAAAAAACGACATAGTATCGTAAGGCGTTTTTAGCCCGAAAAAAACGACATAGTATAGTAAGGCGTTTTTAGCCCGAAAAAAACGACATAGTATAGTAAGGCGTTTTTAGCCCGAAAAAAAACGACCATGTATAGTAAGGCGTTTTTAGCCCGAAAAAAACGACCATGTATAGTAAGGTGTTTTTAGCCTGAAAAAAACGACCATGTATAGTAAGGCGTTTTTAGCCCGAAAAAAACGACCATGTATAGTAAGGCGTTTTTAGCCCGAAAAAAACGACCATGTATAGTAAGGCGTTTTTAGCCCGAAAAAAACGACCATGTATAGCAAAGCGTTTTTAGCCCGAAAAAAACGACCATGTATATAGTAAGGCGTTTTTCGCCTGAAAAAAACGACCATGTATAGTAAGGCGTTTTTAGCCCGAAAAAAACGACATAGTATAGTAAGCCGTTTTTAGCCCAAAAAAAAACATAGTATCGTAAGCCGTTTTTAGCCCGAAAAAAACCACATAGTATAGTAAGGCGTTTTTAGCCCGAAAAAAACGACCATGTATAGTAAGGCGTTTTTAGCCCGAAAAAAACGACATAGTATAGTAAGGCGTTTTTAGCCCGAAAAAAACGACATAGTATAGTAAGGCGTTTTTAGCCCGAAAAAAACGACCATGTATAGTAAGGCGTTTTTTGCCCAAAAAAACGACATAGTATAGTAAGGCGCTTT
>CAAKHF010023762.1:0-7500 GCA_901007745.1 Hippocampus kuda | reverse complement strand
AAACATCGCTCACGTAAACACCCCAATCCTGATCCCAGAAACACAAGCTGACGCCGATCGAGAGCTTCATTTGGCTCAATTTGGGGATGACATAAAGTGGGGAGAAGACGTACCATGTCTGTGTCTGACACTGGGCCAAAGCTGGTCACGTATATATCAGTCTTGACTTCTGTTACACGGTCTGTGGAGAAACAAAATAAAATTGGTTTGAAAAAGAATAGACAGGCGGCCCGGTAGTCCAGTGGTTAGCACGTCGGCTTCACAGTGCAGAGGTACCGGGTTCGATTCCAGCTCCGGCCTCCCTGTGTGGAGTTTGCATGTTCTCCCCAGGCCTGTGTGGGTTTTCTCCGGGTGCTCCGGTTTCCTCCCACATTCCAAAAAACATGCGTGGCAGGCTGATTGTACACTCTAAATTGTCCCTAGGTGTGAGTGTGAGCATGGATGGTTGTTCGTCCCTGTGTGCCCTGCGATTGGCTGGCAACCGATTCAGGGTGTCCCCCGCCCACTGCCCGGAGACAGCTGGGATACGCTCCAGCACCCCCCGTGACCCTAGTGAGGATCAAGCGGTTCGGAAGATGAATGAATGAATGAAAGAATAGACAGTAATTCATGAAAGTTGTATAAACAAGAAAGCAAATTAGGAAAAGATAGTAGTTATTTATACCAGTTATCTGATACCAAGGTGGGAAAAAGATGGAGGTTGCTCCATCTTTTTCCCCACAGCTAATCAAGTTCAAAAGTGCATCATCGTTAACCATTGTGGAGGCAGACAGTAGTTTGGCCCTAGATTGACCACTGTGCTGGATATAAACTCGGACTTCATAGAGAAGTATGAAAAGTGCAGACAACCAACGAATGTGTGCATGTAAACACACTGACCGTCATATGCATGCCCCTTGTGTTTGGAGGTGAGTCCACTCTCTCTTCATTTAAGATTGATGATTATATCATTGTCATTATTTTGTGTTTTGTGTCATGCCTGAGAACAGACATTAAAATTTCCTGAGTTGAATGTGTTAATTGAAAAAATGTAAATAAGTTGATATTTGATCATATATTTTTTAGAGCTGTCAGTTTAGCGCGTTTTTATTGGCATTAATTTAAATAAATTTTAACGGGATTAATTTTTTTCTCGCGAGATTAATGCGGCACACGTCACAGCAGATGTTACGTTGCTCTATAAATAAACCAGAAACAAAACAACAAGCGCGCTGCACGCACGTTTGTTTTGCCAGCCACGGCAGCGCGAGACACCGAAAACGGATACTTAAAGAGTTTATGAATGGAAAGTTTACTTTTAAAAAGTTGCCAGATTGTTCCACTGACAAGACCAAAGTTACCTGTATCATACAGGTATACGATGTATGTCACTGACGCGATTGTTACTTCTTTGGAATTTTGTGTGGAAGGTTACAGTGTGCTGTGTCCATATAAATAGAGCGGGTGGAGCTTCTTTGTGTTCATCTGACAGTGACGGTGAAGTTCAGCGGTGGTGCAGTGGTAGCGACCTAGCGAAAATAAAACGTCTCCAGTGTTGCCATCGAACCAAGTGTAGTCATCCGAAATGATGTCTACCCAAAACCGTAGAGAGACTTCCGCGCAAGAAGGACCAACAGAATCAACATAGCCTGACTGCTGTGTTCAAAGCAAACTTGAGAAAAACAAAGTATGCAACCATGACTTAAATCCACTATAGGCTGAGTACTAGTTTACCTTAGATATGCACTTCATAATGTTACATTGCTCTGTTTTGAGTCCATAAAAAGAGCTGTTGAAGCAGCTGTTGTGTGACAAAATATTTTTTTCACTGTTGTTGATGGACAGTAATATTGTGTGAGAGATTATGTGTGAATAACTGTGGCAAGTGAAAAATGTTCATGTAAAAACAAATTGTTATTTCAGTAAATATTTGCATTTTGCACATAGAAAACTGATTCATGATTCTATATTGATTAAAGCATTAAAATGGAGAAAAATAGGACAAAAATATAAAAGGAAATTCAGAAACGATAAAAAATGCGTGAGTAATCACGATTAATTTTTTAGTTCATTTGAGTTAATTATGACAGTTGCATTTTTAATTAGATTAAATATTTTAATCGTTTGACAGCTCTAATATTTTTGTTTATCTTTGCTTGTCTCATAGTAAACACTGTTAGAAAGTCAGAATAAAACAATGTGAGAGTAAGAGCTCTCTATTTCGCTTTGTTCGGAATAGTTCATCTACACAGCGAGTGTACGACAAATGCTTGAGCCTTCAAAGACTTTTGTCTTTTTACCACAAAACTCACTCTTTCCCAGATTTTCCCTTTTTATATCTGTTGCTTGTAAGGACAAGGAAACCTCATAAAAGCAAGAAAAGTAAGCCTTGTGTACGGCGTTTTCTTTACTGGTTCGCTGGCTGTCAAGCTGCATATTGTCATGTGTCGTGAGGACAGCACATTTTGTGGATATGCTTTATGTTTTTTTATTTTTAAGACAAACCCAATTCCACTGCAGGTATTATGTTGGGTTAAACATAAATAAAAAGAGAATACATTGATTTGCAAATCATGTTCCACCTATATTTAATTGAATACCCTACAAAGACAAGATATTTCATGTTCAAGATGATAACTTTTGTTTTTAGGAAATAGTCACTAACTTTGAATTTTATGCATGCAACACGTTCCAAAAAAGTGTGAACAGGGTCGTGTCTACAACTGTGTTACATCACCTTTTGTTTTAACCACATTCAATAAACATTTGGGATCTGAGGACAGTAATAGTTGAAGATTTGTGGGTGGAATTCTTTCCCATTCTTGTTTAGCTTCAGCTGTTGAACAGTCCGGGGTCTCTGTTGTTGTATTTTACGCTTGATAATGCATCACACATTTTCAATGGGAGACGGCGGGTATGACCCGCAGGCAGGCCAGTCTCGAACCGACACTCTTTTACAATGTAGCCATGCTTGCTGTAACACGTGCAGGAGGTGTTTTGGCATTTGTTTTGCTGAAATAAACAGGGGCATCCATGAAAGACGTTTGTTGGATGACAGCATAGGTTCTCTCCAACACCTGCATGTGCCTTTAAGCATTGCTGGTGCCTCACAGATGTGTAAGTTAGCCATGCCATTGGCACTAACACAGCCCCATACCATGACAGATGCTGACTTTTGAACTTTGCGTCCAGAACAGTCCACATGGTTCTTTTCATCTTTGGCCCAAAGTACACGACGTCCCCAATTTCCCAAAGAAATTTCAAATGTGGACTTGTCAGACCACAGAACACATTTCCACTTTGCATCAGTCCATCTTAGATGAGCTCAGGCCCAGAAAAGCAGGGGGCCTTTCTGGGTGTTGTTGATAAATGTTTTGCTTGCATAGTAGAGTTTGAAGCTTATTTTGGCAGGCCTAGTTCCTGTTCCATTTCGCTTGTTCTTGTTTTTTTTTTTCAGTTTCAGTTTGGGAGGGGCACTTTCTGGAGGGCGCTCACTCTTACCTGTAAACCATCTCTAAACTCTCTAAAGCTTAGTAGCCAGTAAGACCTGCACTCAGGTGCCAGATTATCCCTGCTTCATAGTGATACTTCGGCCAACTCAACAGGATGTATTTAGGTGTTTCTGAGTGTTTTCCCCCTTTTGATGTTTTACTCCTTATCACCTGTGCCTCCAGAGGATTTGCTGCTGAGGCCCTATCCCAGCCTCATTCATCTCATCACTCCAAGTCTCACTTTTCCACAAGGAACCCAGCAACTCAGGGCCTGCTTTGAATAACTCCCAGATCCAGCTCGTGTGATCTGTTTTTATATTTCAACCTTATCTCAACTCACATCACGTTTCCTCTTCGCTCTTGGGTTAACCTCTAGAACAGGGGTCTCAAACTCAGGTCCTGGAGGGGCGCTGTCCTGCATGTTTTCCAAGTCTCCCTGTTGCAACACACCTGATTCAAATGAACAGGTTCAATGTCAGGCTTCCGCAGAGCTTGCTGATGATCTGATCATTTGAATCAGGTGTGTTGCAACAGAGAGACTTGGAAAACATGCAGGACAGCGGCCCTCCAGGACCGGAGTTTGAGACTCCTGCTCTAGAACCATACAATCAGCCCGAACAACTGACAACACATATATAGCATATCATACTTTTAAATGCTGTTTAAAATGAGTTTGATGTATTGCCAAAAGAGTATTGGTTACCATGACGTCCACTAGCCAAAAGCTGAGCTGCACTGTTTGTTCACAGAGTAAACGAGTGGCTGGGAGACACATATTCTTATGGTTGAACATGGTTGTAATTTATAATGTACAAAAAGTACATACAGTGGTACCTCTACTTACGAAATTAATTGGTTCTGGACTTGGTTGGTTTCTGAACTACAAAATTTTGTAAGAGACTTTCTATGTTAACGTCCTAATTCGTTCCAAGCCCAGCAAGTAGCAACCCATACTGTATTTTTACCTTTCGTATCTTGAAATTCTTTCGTAACTAGAGGCAATAAATTCCTGTTAAGGCGTTTTGTAACTTAAAAATTTCATATGAAGAGACGTTCACAAGTATTTGTAGCATAGTTTTTTTTTCTTACGATAGCAATAGGGTGATAATGATACCATAATAATGTTCATATCACCATTACCAGGATGTGAAATTCCCTTTCATCTTGAATTGGAAGTGAGTAGGCATGTGGCGGTGTTCTGGATGGATTGGGGCAATTCACATGTGATGATGACTGACAAACAACTCGCAGTTATTAAGATGGAGCTACTCGAGTCAGTACCATGTGACTGAAGATAGCTGTAGACATGGGAACGCACTCATGTAATGTCTTCTCTGCTCTGACTTCTCCCTCCTGGTTGGCAGCTGTCAAGCGCCCCAATTACTTTGATCCATGTGCAAATGGTGACAAGCACATTCTTTCCACATTTAAACTTTAACGCCACCCCGGCAGAGATTCAATTGCATCGTGCTGTGGCTCCCCATCTTTCAGATGCACAACTATGAGGAGAATGTCACAACAGTCACTGAAATTTGTTTTTATTATTAATCGTGGTTCCAATGCATCCTGGAAAACCTGGAAAACGAGTGACCAATTTTCCAGTCATGGAAAATGTGGTAATTAGAAGAAAAGCTTATATGTCCTGGAAAAGCATAGGTTGCCCTGAAAATGTGTTTTACATCCCTCTGCATCTCTCAGGCTTGTGGGTGAATGCAAAGTATGACACAGACATGTATTGTTTGTCTGTTTTCAGCTGCTTCAAATGGGTAACATTGATCTATCGTGCGTTTCTGTTCATCTCTGCTTCTATCTGACACAGCGTCAATGTGATGCAACCAAACTATCTGCATACAGTGATCTGTCGCTATTTCGCGCTTCATTTATCATGGCTTCACTACAGTATGTTCTTTTTTTCCGAAGGTACAGTGGTACCTCTACTTATGAACGTCTCTTCATACGAAATTTTCAAGTTACGAAATGCCTCAACTGGTAAATATTGCCTTGATCAGGCGATCGTTCACGATGCTGATGTTTAAATTGGACGTTTTTGAAGGATTGTTAAAAGCCGACAAAAGCAAAAGTCCTTGGATCAATTCTTTACAAAACACCAGGCAAAAACCATTTCTGAGAAAGAGAACATGAACTTGGAACAAATTAGGGCATTTGAATGGAAAACGCATCTCTACTTACCAAATTTTCTCGTTAAGAATTTCTTCCAGAACCAATTAATTTCGCAATGAGAGCTATCACTGTACTGTGTTCAGAAAAAAATCTTAAATGACTCAGAGCTTTTGTACGTGACTGTACACACGATTGGTTCGCGGCGCAATGTCGATCAATGACAGCACGAGTGGATTTATCCTGTGACCTGATTGGCTGTGCATCTTCACAGCCCCACCTGGCACCTTTCCTTGTGTCTCGTCACACTGTTGACTCACTGATCAGTGTCTCGTCACGGTGTTGTGTATTGTTGTATTTGCTATGTGGCCGGCGGGGGGTGGGTGGGAGCGCGAGACCGAGCGCAAAAGTGAGCGTGAGGAAGCGAGAGATGGGGTGATTGGGCTTGTCCGAAAAAAGCAGCACGTCTCTCTTCACCTCCTCCTCATCATCCATCCATCTTCCACCGCTTATCCGAGGCCGGGTCGCGGGGGCAGCAGCTTTAGCAGGGAAGCCCAGACTTCCCTCTTCCTAGCTACTTCTTCCAGCTCTCCCCGGGGGATCCCGAGGCGTTCCCAGGCCAGCTGGGTGACATAGTCTCTCCAGTGTGTCCTGGGTCGTCCTCGGGGTCTCCTCCCGGTGGGACATGCCCGGAACACCTCACCAGGGAGGCGTTCAGGAGGCAACCGGATCAGATGCCCAAGCCACCTCATCTGGCTCCTCTCGATGTGGAGAAGAAGCGGCCCGACTCTGATCCCCTCCCGGATGACCGAGCTTCTCACCTTATCTCTAAGGGAGAGTCCGGACACCCTGCGGAGAAAGCTCATTTCGGCCGCTTGTATCCTGGATCTCGTTCTTTCGGTCACGACCCATAGCTCGACCGGTAAATTGAGAGCTTCGCCCTTTGGCTCAGCTCCTTCTTTACCACGACAGACCGATACAACGTCCGCATCACAGCAGATGCTGCACCGATCCGCCTGTCGATCTCTCGCTCCCTCCTGCCCTCACTCGTGAACAAGACCCCAAGATACTTAAACTCCTCCACTTGGGGCAAGATCTCCTCCCCAACCCGGAGCGGGCACTCCACCCTTTTCCGACTGTGGACCATGGTTTCAGATTTGGAGGTGCTGATTTTCATCCCAACCGCTTCACACTCGGCTGCGAAACGCTCCAGTGAGAGTTGGAGAGCCCTGCTTGAAGGAGCCAACAGTACCACATCATCTGCAAAAAGCAGAGATGCAATACTGAGGCCACCAAAACGGACCCCCTCAATGCCTCGGCTGCGCCTAGAAATTCTGTCCATAAAGGTTATGAACAGAATCGGTGACAAAGGGCAGCCTTGGCGGAGTCCTACCCTCACTGGAAACGATTCCAACTTACTGCCGGCAATGCGAACCAAACTCTGACATCGGTGGTAAAGTGACCGAACAGCTCGTATCAGGGGGTTCGGGACCCCATACTCACGAAGCACCCCCCACAGAACTCCCCGAGGGACACGGTCAAATGCCTTCTCCAAGTCCACAAAACACATGTAGACTGGTTGGGCGAATTCCCACATACCCTCGAGGACCCTGCTAAGGGTGTAGAGCTGGTCCACTGTTCCACGGCCGGGACGAAAACCACACTGCTCCTCCTCAATCTGAGACTCGACTTCCTGACGGACCCTCCTCTCCAGCACCCCTGAATAGACCTTACCAGGGAGGCTGAGGAGTGTGATCCCTCTGTAGTTGGAACACCCTCCGATCCCCCTTTTCAAACAGAGGGACCACCACCCCGGTCTCCCAATCCAGAGGCACTCTCCCCGCTGACCACGCAATGTTGCAGAGGCGTGTCAACCACGACAGCCCCACAACATCCAGAGCCTTGAGGAACT
>CAAKHF010023760.1:0-19851 GCA_901007745.1 Hippocampus kuda | reverse complement strand
GCCCTGCGATTGGCTGGCATCCAGTTCAGGGTGTGCCCCGCCTACTGCCCGAAGACAGCTGAGATAGGCTCCAGCACACCCGCGACCCTCATGAGGATAAAGCGGATTAGTCAATCGAAGGGCACACATCGACGAACAACCATTCATACTCACAATCACACCTCAGGAAAATTTCCTGTTTCATTAACCTGCCATGCATGTTCTTAGAATGTGGGAGGAAACCGAAGTACCCAGAAAATGCCCACACAGAGAACATGCAAACTCCACACAGGAAGGCCGAAGCCAGAATGGAACCCTGCATCCCTGAACTGTGAGGCGGACCTGCTAACCAGTTGACCACCATGCCACCCTCACACTAATAATTACATACTAAAAAGAACACTAATTAACCTACAATAAATCCAATTAAAAACCTGATGGGAGCGCTGTACAAAAGAGAGTTGAGGCTGACCTGAGTCCAGGCTGGTAAGCGGATGCGGGCGTAGGGAAGTAGGCTGAGCAGGGGTACAAAGTCTCCGGGAAGGCGGCACAGAGGTTGGGCTGGTTTACAGCACCCAACGTGGAGAGGTAGGACGAGGAGGAAGACGAAGAGGAGCAGGACGAAGTCGGGGCTCGTGGCCCCTGGTTGATGACCGAGCCTCTGTGCACCAGCGGCGCCGGAGAGATAGGGGGTGTCATGACTGAAGCACAAAAGTCTGTGGGACCGCCTGGAAAGTAAAAGATGGTCTTTATTTTTTTGAAAGTGAGTTTGAAGGAGGCTCGAGAACATATATCTTCCATGACAAAACCATGTATTGGTAGAAAAAGTTTATTTTATTTTAGATAGATAGATAGATAGATAGATAGATAGATAGATAGATAGATAGATAGATAGATAGATAGATAGATAGATAGATAGATAGATAGATAGATAGATAGATAGATAGATAGATAGATAGATAGATAGATAGATTTTTTTTTTCCTTAAGAACAGAGTCGTTACTTTCAGGGAAAAAACATAACAGGAGTGGGGAAATAAATCATAATGCTATGAGATAAAAGTCTTTTTTTTTTAATTCAGAATAAAGTTATCATTTTATGAGAAAAACATTTTTGGGAAGAAACTGCAATATTATGAAACTGAAATCAGATAAATTGTACAATAATAATTTTGGATAATTAACCATAAAGTTAGGCAAGGCAGTTTTATTTACAGTAAGAGCACATTTCAAACACTGGGCAACTCAATGTGCCAAGACTTGGAGAATAAAGTTTCCAAAAAAAACCAAAAACAATAATCATGATATATATATATACTGATATATATATATATATATATGATATATGATATATATATATATATGATATATGATATATATATATATATATATATATATATATATATATATATATATATATATATATATATATATATATATATATATATATATATATATATATATATATATATATATATATATTTTTTTTTTTTTAATGTACCTGCACCAGGGAAGCCAACAGAATCCGTCACCGATATGACGACGGCAGCGCCCGTCTCCACCCCTCGCTGCTGGTTGTCCGCCAGAGACACAGAGGCATCCTGTCCCGAGGACTCGCTCTTCACCGATTGGTCGACGACGACAGGCGCACTGCTGACTTTGTTGCGATTGGCTAGGAAGCAGGAGCTGGGACATGCCAAAAAGGCTGCTTTACTGGCCCCTGAGAGAATGGAAAAAGTTGGTGATTTATGCAAAATAAAAACAGAGATGTCATTGTGTGCAATCACTACCTACCTTCTTTTTTCATGTGTTTGTCCAGAAGGTTCTGCAGGTCGCGCTCCTTGTCGTTGTTGAACTGGGTTTCGAGCGCCAGTAGGATGTACTCATCCAGAAGCATCCGGATCAGATGGAAGGAACCTGAACACCATCCACATACTGTAGTTATGTACTCAACTGCAGATGGGGAAGGCATGCACTTGGTGGGAGTTATCTATTTTGGGGAAGAAAGTGAAACGATATTGTGGAGAAACATGAAGAAACTCCTATTGTGTCCAATTAGATACACGCCCTCATACATAAATTAGACTTATTATTATGAGTATTACGATGCTGATTACAGAAGACCCCGCTTTTCCGAAGTTCAGTTCCACGCTCAAACTGCTAAAAAGGCTCGCATGCCAAAGAAAATGAGGCGCAACTGTGTTAGTATGACATTGGATGCTTTTAATATTTGTTCAAATTATTTTTTTTAATGAAAAATTAAATAAAACTACAAATTTAATATATAACATAAAACATTAAAATTATATAAAAATAGCAAATGTGTGAAATAAAAAGAAAATATTTGATATAAAATGAAATATTACTAAAATAACACAGTAGGAATAAACTTTGTAATAATAGAAAAATAAGAACAGAATAAAATATGAAATAAAATGGGCGGCACGGCAGTCGACTGGTTAGCACGTCCGCTTCATAGTGCAGAGGTGCAGGGATAGAATCCGGCTAAGGCCTTTCTGTGTGGAGTTTACATGTTCTCCCCGTGCCTGTGTGGCTTTTCTCCGGGTACTCCGTTTTCCTCCCACATTCCAAAAACATGCATGGCAGACTGATTGGACGCTCTAAATTGTTCCCCGGTGTGATTGTGAGCGCGGATGGTTGCTTGTCTATGTGTGCCCTGCGATTGGCTGGCAACCAGTTAAGGTGTCCCCCGGCTACTGCCCGAGGAAAACCGAGATAGGCTCCAGCACCCCCGCGACCATTGTAAGGATAAGCGGATTTGAAAATGGATGGATGGATGGATGAAATAAAATAAAAAGGAAACAATATAGAAACATCTAAGTAACATTAAAGTAATACACAAACACCAAATGTATGAAACATCATACGATAACAACTTCAAGAATATAATAATATAAAACCAAACGTACTGTATTGGATTGAGAAACATGGTGCTTAGCATTCAATTGCTCGGTTTGTCCAGCAGGGCTTTGCTGTTGGGAGTACGCGTGCGTGCATGACTCTGCGTGCGTGTTTATTCACACACAGTGTGTTTAAACAGCGAGCACACGACCCCGAGATAAGACTGTTTAATGATTACTATTTATGGCTGCATTGTGTAAAGAAGAGCGCGGGCGCAAAATGGAGCCTCGGAATGATTCATGGGAGTCCTAATAGCGCGATGACGGCGGCGGGCGCATGGTGGCGTCAGCTCACCGAAACTGGCGGCGTTGTTGAGTGTGAGGTTGTGCATCACGCGGGCGCCGAAGAAGCTCCAGCGCAGCAGGAAGTCCTGAGCTCGCCTCCTCACCGAGCGACCGCCCTGTTTACCCGGCTGAGCAAACAGCGAAACACAAACACAAAAAGCTAACTGCACCCGTTTGCCGATTACTAAGCAGTGACTTACTTTCAGGCGCCAAAATGACATTAACATCACACACGTAACAAATAAAAACTTACGCCAAAAGATATTCTCACATGCACACTTTTTAGAGATCGGGCAAGGTCAAGAATCACTTAAGTTATAAATGCATTGATAAAATCAAATCTGTGATTCTGCAGAATCGCAGGGTCCACTGTACAGCACTTGAAATGGGACCTTAATGACTTTGTGCTCCACCACGGTGTCCAGCCACTCGACAAAGGATTCGACGGTGGCATTCTTCCTTAGAAGCTCCTTCAGCTCCTGGAAGACGGCGATGGCCTCATCTGCGGGGAAACACACATGTGTTCAGCAAGTAGGACTAAGTGTGGCAGTGTATAGCTACGCCAAGTCCAAGAGATCCTCATTTGGGTCATCAATCACACGCCGACTTACAGTCGGAGTGGGCGTCATGCAGCTGCTCGCCATTGGCGTTGATGCTGAGCAGCGAATGCAGGCTGATGCTGTTCAGGTCCACATTGTCCATGTCCGCCACCATGTTGCTCACCACGCTTTGGTCAAACAGCGCAGGACGGGCAATCTGCCCAGGTGTGACGCCGGCGGCAAAACCACACATAGACAGTCATCGACATGCTTTACACAGGAGCCCCATTAAGCGCACTGGCCCATTGTTACGTTATGTCAATGCGTCCGCCATATTGCATGTGGCAGGTCTGCCCAGTAAACAAATGCAAGTAAATGAACTGAAATTCAGAAAGTGACAACCAATAAAGCACCGTATTTAAGGCACACCAAAAAGCATTCCAGTTTCTCAAACTCCCGACAGCGCACCTTATAATCCGATGCACCTTATATATGGATCAATATTCTAATTTCTTGGACATAGTATTTTAAATGTTTGGTCAAGCGCTTTGTTGCAGCTGCAATGATTGTGAAAGCGCAATATAAATAAAGCTGTATTGTATTGTATTCCCTTTTGCGTAGCGCCATCTAGTGGTTGCATACGGTAAACACAACCACTATTGTAGCTAATTTCTTGGACGTAGTATTTTAAATGTTCTGTCAAGCGCTTTGTTGCAGCTGCAATGATTGTGAAAGCTCAATATAAATAAAGCTGTATTGTATTGTATTCCTTTAGCGTAGCTCTATCTAGTGGATGCATAAGTAAACACAACCACTATTGTAGCTTTGACTCTATGCGCCTTATAAAACAGTTTTCAAATATGAGATTCATTGAAGGTGCGCCTTATACTTCAAAGCACCTTACATTGCGGAGAATTCTGTGTGCAAACTTAATGCCTCTCCTTCATTAATATATCTGGAAACAAAATTAATTTCTGTCATTTGTAATCTGATTATTTTAAATGTTGACTCCCACACAGTATATATACGGAATATTTCAAATCTTGAGAAGTGCAGCCAGACAGACATAGCTGTCGACACTAAGGATTATCGTGAGAAAAATACATATGGGCCTGAGGACAAGAATTTGCTCTTGGGACTAGAACCTTCTCTCTGAACTTGAATTTTTACTTGGGACAAGCACAGAACCTTCCAATTGGACTAGGACTTGTACTCAGGACTTGAAACTTATCTTGGTATTCCACCCTTCGTTCGGGACTGAAATCTTCTCTTGGGACATTCTCTCATCCAATTAGCCAGACGTGCTAACGTATGGCAGCCACAGGCCATCCGGCTGAGTGAGGCGTCACTGCATATACGTACTTCTGTGCCGACGTGGATGTCACGTTACCTGCGCCAGGTGCAAGAAGGACGTCTGCCGCTTGAGGGAGGACACAAAGCGGCGCGCGATGGGCAGCTTCTTGGCAGCAAGGCATTGTGGGAGGTTGTCCAGGGAGGAGGCCAGCCACATTTCCCAGTGCTTGGCAAAGTTGCAGATATCCGCGAGCAGGCTGACAGATATCAAACACGCCATGATTGGCAAGACACGATACATCATTTTATTCGGCACACAATTTTGTCACAGCCAAAGGACAACAGACCTCTTAGGTCAAGATTTTAAACTGTGCATTAGAGTGTGAATGGCTATTGGTCAACATGTGCCTTGCAATGCTCACCCGTGACCCAAATGAAGAAAAAAAAGCGGTACACAAAACTCATGGATGGGTAAACTGTGGGTTTACCCAAACTCAATCCCTCATTTTAATATAAAGACAGAAATTGTTGTTTGGTGATATTTTGGGATGGGGTACCTCGTCAAATGTCTAAACCAGCACTGATGTGATGACATTAAAAAATGGCAATGGCATAGAACAATGATTCGATTCCTTAAAAGAGAAAACAAACCTTTCAGGCATCTCTTGCATTGTGGCGGGAATGAGGACATCAGTCAAAACCTGAGCGGATTAAAAGAAAATGTCATCTGATTCATTCTATATTTCATTCAAATTCACAATTATGATTATTCCAACCGGCAGCACAGTAAAGGAGTGATGAGCACGTCTGTCAATCACAAAATCTAGCTATGATAATAGTAATGTGAAATAAAAAAGCAAAGGGAGGTGGTTTGAGATGACTTTAAATTACACTTTTGACACTTGATTGACAATTCTAAATGTGTGGAAAATGCACTCTATTGACTTGAGTAGAGTTTAGCTGGTTTTGGCGGCTTACCTTATACAAAATGGAGTCGCACACGCACAAAATGTCCACCAGCAACGGGTTGTCCAGCAGCGGCAGCAGGTGGTCGGGCATGCCCTGCCAGAAGTGCAACAGGAAGTTGTGTATCTGGAAGAGCATAGCGAGAAGACACGTGAGCGTCGCCGGACCGCTCGCTAGGCCGTGCGTACCAAGCTGAGACGTCACCTCGTCAAAGTTGACATTGATGGCATTGTCCAAGATGCATTGACAGTGCGTCTTGTACATCATGATCAGCGTGTCCACCTATTATTTTGATTAGAATTATTATGTCACATAGGGGGTCCATCAAGTGCCCAGTCCCCCCATACAGAACCTTTTCCCGGGAGATGTTTCCCTGCAGAATAAGGTGCTGGGCGCTGGGGAATTCCGGGAGCAGCGTTCCTGTTTTGGAGCTAAGAGAGTATTTCCTGGTGAAGCCTCCCTGCATACAACATGCGCGTCAGCATCATTCAGTGACTTATTTAGTGACATACAAACGTTTCCAAAAGGTGGCGCATAGAAGACACTACCTCATTCTTCATCTTGCTTCCAGAAAATCTGCCGACAGGAAAAGGAAAGTCATCCAAGCACAAAATCTAAACATTGATGTTAATTGTTGTGTTTGACATCGAATGTTATCGTTTTGGTCATTACGTGTATCAAGTACCTGGTCAAACCTTTCCCAGAGTAGACGGAATGATAGTAAGCGCTGCTCTCTTTGATGCCGATGCCGTAGTAATGATACCTGTCATGTAACACCAATTACTAAAAACAATTCTGTGAAAATGAGGATTGAGAAATATGACGGTTTAAAAGTGGTGCTTACTTAGAATGTCCCCTGGTTCCCAGTCTCCTAGTGGTGAGGAGAGGGAACTTCTGTCGGATGGTCTGATTGAGGCAAATAAAATAAAATAAATGTAAAAAAACAAGTTTGATGACAACATCCAAATGTTTCATACACACAAAAAAAAAATACGAATAATAAAAAAGAATCCAGCAAAATCATGAGTTGACAGTATTGCTCAAAATGAGGCGGCTTCTCAGGCATAGTCCAAAGGGTTTGTAATTTTATTAGTTTTATCATGTACAGGTATTTTATGGTTTTTTTATTTTTTTAGCTTTATGACCAGCGATCATGTTCAAAAGCTGCTTGTAGAGGAGTGAATTTGTTTTCTTTTTTTTCCATCTCAGATCAGTGGAAACTTTATACATGGCTAATTTCTTTTCACAAATCGATACTGATACCACGCGGTCTGTTATTTTTGTCAAACAAATTATTATCACCAACCCATTTCTACAAATGTGGGTATCCTTGTATGATTTTACCAATTTTGTCGGCCCTATAACCAACCTCCAAAACTCACTCAATACTGGCAGTTTTAGGACAGAAAATTGAAAATCAGCCTGCAAAACCATTTCAATTGACACAGACGTAAGAGGACAATTATTTGCATATTCTGGAAGATTAAAAAAGATGAACAAAAGATACTGTACTTTTCCAAAAGTGGCAGCACAGGCGGGCTCCAGTTTGATTTTCCTGCAGAAGTCCAGGTAGTGAGCATAGAGTATGCAGCGAGGGAGACACACACCCTCGCACACAATGTAGTTCTCCTCCAGCCTGATAGGGGGCACCACAACAATCATCATCATCATCATCATCATCATCATCATCATTCACAAAGAGCACATTGGTGCTCACCACTGCAGTGTGAGCTGTGTCTGCTTCTTCTTGTCCTTGCTCATCTTGTTGATGCTTTTCCTGGGGGAGGCCAGGCTTGCTTTGGCACTCACTTCCTCAGTCTGGTCCTGGTCCAGGTCCTGGTCTTCCTCTGAGGACACCATTTCGTTGCTGTCCTCTGCCTCTGAGGAAATCACACAACGTGGCTTTTCATGCATGTATGGAATATGAATGTATCTGTTAGCCATTCACAATTATGTTTTTATTTAACAACATAAGTAACAACTGAAGTATTCTGTTGATCAGGATGCCAGAATCATGGGCTGTTCTTTGCAGAGGATAAAGAATACATGGCTGTGAGCATTGTTTTATTTTCTCTCTGTGTGTGTTGCTGCTGATAGGGTCACACCAACACCTAAATGCTAATCGTTAGCCCTTGTGCCTATGATATTTCCCCTTGTATTCCAGTGGAGGCTATGTAGTTGTTTCAAATACACATACACATCTTGGTTTTATGTTTAGTTTGACAGTAAGCTTCAGTCAATAAACATCTTGGAGCCTCTTTTGTGAACATTTAGTAATTATATCTGCCAGCTTGTTGTGAAGGTGACTGAAGTTCCCTGCCAATAGTACTTCTATTTAAAAGATTTAGGATTTAAAAATTTTTTTGTAACCAAAATTTGATGGTTCAAATTCAAGCAATTTGAAGCACCTTTATAAACACTGCTCAAGTTCTGGGCCCATTCCCAACATCATAATTGGAAACCACACTGTGGCATTTTGCAGTTTGGGCTTTTTGTTTTCGTCATCACCTCGTGGCCGATCAGCATCTTTTTTTTTTTTTTTTTTGTTCAAGTAAATCCGATACAGTATCAGAGACCATGAAAGACATACTGCACTTAAAAGCAAAGCAGTAGAGAATTTACTAACTGTACATGTACAAATAGCAATACATACTCGTTAATTTGAACCTCAAAGTCATGTTAGTAATTATATTTAGTGTTTTGGGAGTTTTCTCTTTTTTTTTGTTTTTTTTACCTGATTTGATGGCAGAATCATCGTCCTGGTTAAAGCGTCCACGGAAGGCTGTGTCCACTTGTGAGCCGCACGAAGCTTTGTTGAAAGCGTGAAGAGGTAAAAGCCTATCCGTAGCCGAACTCTCACGGTTGCGCTTCATCGCCATAGTCATACCATGCACGGGGGACATTTGGAGTTTTATTTTATAAAAATAAAAATAAAAATAAAAAATAGGAAGAAGCTGCTCATTGGGTTCTGAAGAAGGCCTAAAGCGGAGCAGAAGCAGCCGGTGGATCTTTTGTCAGGAGGAAGACGAGGAAGAAGGTCGAGGAGGTGCTGTACCGTGAGGAGATGAGCGAGCAGGCCCAGCGCATGCTAGCATCATATTTACAGAACAGCTTCTTAATCATTAACAGGGAGGAGGGGGAAAAAAAAAAGACTCATCCATCTGTCTTTCCAGCACCATCAGCTTCCCCACACACTTTGCCCCTCCAGCTTTCACACTCATACAAAACATTTAAAAATCAAAGAGATACAAACCTAATCTTTAATTCGGTGATTTTCCAATAATCAAGGTATTTCCCTCATTTAAAATTTATTCTGAAAGTCTCTGTAATGTGAAAATACATTTTTGGGCAAAATTGACCCACCACTGAGAAAAGTGTTGTGAACCATTCAAATTTGGTAGGGGTGTTAAAAGTGACCTTAGATGTCTGCTCAATGCGTTGATAATTAACTGTCAATCAAATATCACTTCTATGAACTCTAAAAATAGATGTTACTTTGTTCTAATACATGTTTGGGCCGGGTACAATAAATGTATCAGATGAAAGCCACCTGCAGATGGATAATGTCCCTACGGGCCATCACAGGGGTTTTCCACGCAATGACAACAAGGCGCTCTAAATGAGAAGCATTTGTCCATAAGCTGCCTTAAGTACAAAATGTGAAAGGAAAACTAGTTGAGTTATGGGAAAATAAAGATTGTAAAGACTGTAAAGAATGTAATGTATAAAAGCAGATATACCTAGAGAAGACATATACAATAAATGTTGAATCTCAGAATGGCCCACTTGGCAAGCAGAAAGAGGTCATTTTGTGACTGCTTAAAAAATGATATGCAGGACATGCCGTGTACAGGGAAATTCAATTTACGGTCTGTTAGGAACAGAATTTTGCCTTGTGCACAACACAAAGACACAGCTGGGTAAACATTCAAGTGGCTATTTGCTTTAGTACAATATGAATTCATCTCTGGATCAACTGTGGTTGGTGATTAAAAATATTTAGAGGGCAAAACTTTTGTGACATGTTATTAGAATGCAGTTAATTTAAATCTAGTATTATATAAAGTACAGTATGTCTCTGTCTAGACGTGGTAATAATTTGGGGGGAGTAGCAGGTTTACTTTCTATTGATATGACTGTAAACAATCACAAAATGTGATGTTTCGCTCGACAAACAAAACGATATATATATATTAGAAGCCGTCATAATGACAGCTTGTGCTACTGCCGATCAAATATCCGAATAATTTATGATCAAAGTTACCTGATTTGAATTGAACGTGATCTTTTCCTTCCTGTCATGGAGAACAATTTGGTGATTCCCGGGAACTCAAAGCAACCGGTAACGAATTAGTACACTGACACCTGATTGGTTATGACGTCATAACTCAAAACATCTGCTGACCAATCGGGTGGCGGTTTTCGCTAACGTCATCCCGTCGTGTTCTGCTCGTTGTCGTTTTAGCCTCGGCTAGCTAGCTAACTAGCTACCCGCCATCTGTCAATCTTTGCCCGTGATGGTCATATAAAAGTTGGAAAGCGCACACAAAACATGACCAAATTATCAAGTGACACACATTAAACGCTGGAGGAGAATCTCTCTTAAAAAGAGCATCAGGTTGAGGTAGGAGTATTTCATGTTACTTTAGCTTAGGGTTAGCATTGTGGCTCACTAGATTTGCTGCTGTGGTTCGCACCGTTGAGAATCTTCCACCTTAACAGTGTCAAAGGTTAATATTACATTGAGATGTTAGGAATTTTTAATTTCACTCTTGGTAACACGATTGAACGTTTTTCCTCCCCATCAAAGAATGATTACTGAATTAAGTTCAGAGTAGAGTGTACAGCAGACAGAAATCAATGAATGTGTACAATGAGGCGCTGATTGTTTGACCTTGGCAGAGGTCTGCTCTCTGCTCAATGGCATGCTCATAAATTAATGTTGATTTGAAGTCCATATTTTTGTGACTGAATATTTTTTTCTTTTTTAATAGGTTGTCTTTGGGAGAGAAGCATCCCCGATTCAGCAGCCATGCAGTCGTCATTGTTGAACGTGCAACATCACAGGTTTAAAAAACAAAAACAAAAAACAGAATACAAAATGATGCATGCCTTAACTAAAATGTTAACAGAATTTTACAGAATGATATTTACTTTATTCATCCAGTGAGTACAATTGTGGTTTTCTTCTAAATACCCCAAATAGTATACGGCGGTGCCTTGAGATACAACGTTAATTCGTCCCCTGATCACAGTCGTATTGCAAATCCTCTTTTCTATCGAAATGAATGAAAATTCCGAAAATCCGTTTCCGCTTTCCCTAAAAAAAAAAAAAAAATGCTGAAATGTGTATTTTAATGAGGAAAAAGTGTTCCAAAATGTTGTACTTTATTATTGTATTGTTATAAACACACCCATTAATGACATTAAATGGAATTAAACAAGCATTTTTGTCAAATTGCAATTGAATGGCCATATTGCTGGTCCTTCTGGTGTGCTTGCTTTGGCCAACTGGGGGCAGTACAAGACAGACTGACAAACAGTTCATTGCTGTTAGAGGGGTCAAAGTCAATTGATTCATCTACAACTATTTTAATAGTCATTCAGAGCCCCTGTTTAACTTAAAATTGTCACGCAACAGTAATTTTTCACCGCTTTCTGTAGTCATTCATGAAATCAGACTCTTTTGTATTTGATCAAAATAAGACATTTGCAAACAACTCAACTCAACTGTATTCATAGAGCACTTTCAAACAGCCATCGCTGCACACAAAGTCTGCCATTACATTGGAAAACATTGATACACACAAATACCAGTTTTGCTGTATCACTGATAAGATCAAGTTTAGTTTCTCTAACTGCTTCTCAGAAATTGACTTACAGCACAATGAATACATTTTTAGCATGTTTGTGAAGTGCTCGCCCACCTCTTCCTACCATTTTTCAGGGGGGGGGGGGAGAATTGTACATATGAAAAGGTAACATACTTTAACATTAAAATCAAAATGTTTCTCTCCAGGTCTCTGGACTCTGGTCCATCTGGGTCGTGTGCCCTGGTGACAGTGGACCTTAAGCTATCCCACTTGGACTGGAGCCCCGAATCCACCCTGATCCACTTCCAGGGACAATACCTGAACATAGACGAGCTAGACTACAACATCCTTCAGCAGGAAATCCAGAACACGCCCAAGACCAACGCAAAGGTGGACCTCGGCGAGTTTTGCTTGGTCAAAGACATGAGCACGGCCCGTTGGTACAGAGGAAGGGTTCAGAGGTGCAATGATTGTGTGTTGGACGTGTTCCTCATCGACCACGGCAGCATCTTAAGTGTGGACGTGGACCACATAGCTTCATGTTCCAACGATTTGTTCAGCCGGCCTCCAAAGATTGTTTGCGGCTTCCTCGCTAATGTGCTTGTGCCTGCCAGCTCCTGCCATTCCTCTGGCGTGGTGGACTTCCTCTCGAGCCTGATCGGGAAAAGCTTTACCGGCTGCATCCAAACCATCCTGCCGCATAGAGTTCTCCTGCTGGATATTCCTGACATCAGCAACGACCTGGTCAGGCAAGGGTTTGGAAGACATATGGACAAAGACACCTTCCTGCTGTTGGTGGAGTTGCTGACCGGGGTGCCGCTCAAACAAAACATCGATCCCTTTCCCGACCTGCTTGTCAACGAGCAGGGCGGACACGTGTATCGCCCCAAGTCGAGCGGATTGAAGGTTTATGAGGAAATGCTGCCTTTTTGCTGGCCTAGACTGAGCTGCGGCACCCGCGCTAAAGTCCGGGTGATGGCCGCTGTTCACTCGGACCTCTTTTACTGTCAGATGGCGAGTAAGGAATCCGAGCTTCAGCTCATGTCCAAGAAGCTGGCTGCAGTCAGTGAACGAGGAAGCAAATATCACCCTCGAGAAAATGTGGGGCTTCTATGCTCGGCGAAAGGCAAAAGTGGGAAATGGTACAGAGGCTTTGTCCAGTTTCTCCCGATGAACTCAGAAGTGCAAGTCTTGTTTGTGGATTTTGGATTCTCCGAATCGGTCAAACTCGAGGATGTCCACAGCTTGCCACCCGATTTGTATTTAACACCCATCATGGCGTTCCCGTGCTCGCTCTCTGCTCGGAAATCTCAGGACAAGGAGCTTGTGGCTCAGCAGTTGAGTTACCTCAAGGCAGGCTTGCTCGGAGGTGTCCTAGAAGTGCAGATCCATAGTTTTGATGAGGAGCAGTGCCTCTATTTGATCACAGGAGTCTGTGTTTTGGATAAATATGTGACAGATGAAGTGACGAGAGAGCTCCCTCCTCAAATAAAAGAGGAGCCCCTTTCTACTGTAGAAGATGTGGCCATTCAGGATGCCAACCTGTTGTACGAGACCATCATAGGGCAAGAGCTGGTGAAAACCCTGAAAGAGGAGGAGCTACAGGTGCACTCGGTGTTTGAGGGCTTCCTCGAATACGCCCAGAATCCAAGCAACTTTTGGATCCGAACCACAAAACGAAACGGCGAGTTCCAGGAAATGATGAACAAAATGTCTGATCACTTTGCCAGCATGAAGCTCGAAGATGATGTTTTGCTGAACCCTCAGCCCGGAACGCTGTGCTGCGCGTTGTATGAGGCAGACATGCATTTCTACAGAGGCGTGGTCACAAACGAGCTCAAGCATGGCGCCGAAGTTCTCTTTATTGACTTTGGCAATGTCGAGAAGGTTCCTCGCGCTTTGATCAAGAAGATTCCCGAGACGTTTGCCGGCATTTCCGCGTTTGCCCTTTGCTGCACTCTTGTCAATGTGATGCCTTTGGACGACGTGTGGACCCATTTGAACTGTGACTTCTTCAGAGCGGCGCTCTTCGACAAGGCAGTCCGCATCCACATCGTCCAGATCGCACAACACAAGTGCGTCATCGATTTGTATCGGTCGGGAAGCGACGACGGTGGGAGCATCAGCCAGCTTATGGTGTCTTCCGGACAAGCTGAATACTGGAAAATCATTCCAGTCAAACCTATGGAGCAAAATTCGAACGATGGGAAGACAATTAAAGGGATTCGAGAATCACATGTCAGTGGAAATGAAGCCTGCGAGGAAGAAGAGGACAAATGTGTCCAAAAGTCATCAATGCCTACCAGCTTCAAGATCTTGGATGTCCGACCTGGTTATGAGTTCCCAGTCCGGTGCTCTTGCATCAACTCGGCGTCAGATTTCTGGTGCCAGGTCCAAGATAAAGTTCCAGATATGGAGGACCTGATGGGGAAAATTCAGCGCTATTATACGTTGCATACGGTTCCCCTCCAAAACGAGGAGTCGTGTTGCGTAGCAAAGTCACCACAGGATGGGAGATGGTACAGGGCCTCCATCCAAGAGAGACAGAAAGACCACGCCAAGGTGCTGTTAGTAGACTACGGCGTCAGCATCCAAGTTCAGGTCAACCAGCTACAGAGAATAATGCCCGAATACGTTGCACTAGAAGGCCAAGCTTTCCAATGCAGCCTTCTAAAGCGGACTGAATTGGTTGGAACCTCCGAGGAGCTTTCGGACCATTTGAGGAGGTTTATCTCCGACAGCGATGGCAACCTGAGGTGTAAAGTCGTGTCGCAATGGAATGACAAAAGTGAACCGTTGAACATTGTGGAGCTCTTCAACACCCGAACACAGCAGAGTGTCACAAACCAACATCTGGCAAAAGAGAAGCGGGACTTTCCTGAGGAGTTTGTCTACTCGTCCTTTGGCTTTATGCCCAATGACGAGGAAGAAGTCTACATAACTCATGTCAGCGGGGAGTGGGATATCTACTGTCAACTCCAGCGCAACACCGAAGCTATCGCGGACCTTGAGGTGAACATCTCCGAGGCAATCGCGAAAATGAAGCGGGCCAGTGGGGAAGATGTTCCGGCGAAAATGTGCCTGGCAAAATATTTAGACGGAAATTGGTATCGGGCACTGGTTCATACCGTACCGTCTCCGCTGCATCTCAGCGTCTTCTTTGTAGATTACGGGAATCGAGGTATTGCCGAGAAAACGCATGTGGTGTCCATTCCCAGAGGCTGCGATCACTTGTTATCCACCCCCATTCAAGCTTTGAAGTTCAACTTGGCCTCTGTGTCCAGGAAGGAGCTCTACACGGAAGTCAAGGAATGGCTGGACGGGGCGGTCCTCAACAAGCAGGTGCGAGCCATTCTCCTTGGCAAGTCTCAAGACGGTTCCTTCGATGTCCAGCTCTTTGATGGTGATCTGAACATCAACGAGAAGGTCAAGGAGCTCATTGGCAGAGTTTCACCGAAACCACAGCCCACTGTGAGGTTTACCTACGAGACGAAAAATCACAAAAGAGCTCCCAGGAGCAAGAATTTAAGGCCGGCTGATTACTCTCCCAAAGTCACCCGACACAAAGGCGCTCATGACTGGGCGAGACCACGCCCAAAGAAGGAACATGTTAAGTCCTTTGAAAACAGGCGTCAACGTCGATATCCCAAAAATGAAACTCCAGCGAGGACACCAAACTCGAAAAGCTGTACTTTGAAACCTGGTGAAGAAGAGCTAGTCTCCCACGTAAAACGGGAGGTTGAAAAGACCAAAGTGCCTGCGGCTCGCAAGGAGCCTCCACTCGTACGTTTGCCAGACAGGAAGGAGAAAGAAGGTTGCAGTTTGCTATGTTTTGTTTCCCACATCGACTCGGTCAGTCGCTTTTTCCTGCAGCTCTCAGAGGACGAGGCAGCCATCTTAAAAATGGTTGGAGAAATCAACTCGTTGAGTGAGCATTCATTGAGGGCCGCCGTTTCGGTGCGATTCGACGAACTCGTCCTAGCGCGGTACAATGAGGACGCGGCTCTCTACCGTGCGGTCGTCGGGGCCTACGAGGGCCAGTCCAGATTCAAGGTGGATTTCCTGGACTATGGAAACTCTGCAGTCGTCGAGAAAGATGAGATCTACACCTTGCCTGAGGAATACTTTTCTCTGCCGGCATTCAGCATCCGATGTAGCTTAGTGGACTTCAGCCTTTACGATGACGATGCTGCTTTCACCGACGCCGTCATGGGGAAACCCCTCATGGTTCACTTTGTCCGAAAATGGGAAACTCACTGGGAAGTAGAGATGGAGATACTCGACGATGACAATACACCCAATGAACAAATTTTAAAACCCCCGGAGGGAGTAGATGCTCCTGCATGTACTTTGGAAACAAATGACAACGTTAAGATCTGGGATCGGACTGTCCTGAAAGTCACAGAAAATGAACAAGGAACATTTGAGACCCGCGTTACGGATACAAAACCGACCGAGGCCTTGTGTGAAACCCTCAAAACCAAAAGTAAGAGGCCCATCAAAATCAGGTCAAAAAGGAAGAAGCTTTCAAAGAAAAATTCGGTATTCAGTGTCAGAAAGAAGGACTGTACAAACGCCCCATTAGCCCACACTCCGTTACTGCAGCAAAATCAACAACTGTTGCCGCTACCGTGTGAAAGCCAAAATGAGCAACTTCTCCCAAACTCAAGTCCCCATCGGAAGCTCGTCTTTGCTCCCATCTCACTCAATAAAGAATACTCGGCATTTGTCGCCTCGGTGACGACTCCCTCAGAGTTCTGCGTGGTTCTGAAGGACTCACTACCCGCCATGAACAAAGTGGCCATCATGTTGGAGTACCTCTCTGAGTCAGAGTTACCTCTTTTTCCGAAGTCTTCCCTCACAACCGGTGCCAGCTGCTTGGTCAGAATAGATCCCGACAAGTGGCGGCGTGCTGAAGTTCGACATGTGGACGCCACTGGTGGGGTCCTGGACCTTGTTGACTACGGCATCTGTGAACATTTTGCTCCTCAAGATCACATCAGGTTGAGGGTAATCCCAGAGGATCTGCTCAACATTCCCAAAATGGTGTATCCTTGCGTTCTGAGGGGGGTGAGCCCCGCCAGAGACGACGACCACTGGAGGGAGGATGCCACCATCTACTTCCAAGAGTTTTTGAACTGCAACCTTAAGGTGGTCTTTCGAGATGTACTATCCAGTACGCGTTGGGCTGCGGACCTTCTGCTGAATGACGTCCATGCTGCCGGAAAGCTGGTGACCGCTGGACACGGCAGGTATACGGACGCCAGACTGGGCCTCAGGTAATGACTGTCATCTCAAGTGCTTCATCCTACAAAAAAAGCCACTTTTTTTTGCACATGTTCAGGTTTCAGGAGCAGAGTCAACATCAACTATTTGCCACCATGGAGGTAGAACACTGTCCAGAACTTGAGGCGACTAGTTGGGACTCTTCAGAAGGTTCTGGTGAAGCCATGAAGATGGGAAGGAGAAAATGTAAGAAAATCACTCCCAAATTTGAAATGTCTTGTTCGTAGGATTAGTTTCTCATTTTCTTCCTCATTGTGACACTGTGCCACCTCATCTCAAAAAGTTCAATTATTTCAGATTTCTGACTTACCGTTTTTGATTTTCTCTCTTTTGGCTCAGGCATTCTGCAGTGACAACACGACATGGAAGTGAGCGTCAACGTTATGTTGGACAGCAATGCTTCAGCTAAACAAATGTTATATGTGCTTTCATTATTTCTGGTAAAATCTTGGATTTATGATTAGTGAAGCTACCGTTATTTCATTTTATTTTCATACTCATGTTTCCATTTTATTTAAAATGTGAAAAGTGGCATTGTATGTTCGTATGAAACCATTCATTAAAAGACCTTAAATTACCACCTGCTTTGTTGATTGTACTGAAAACACATTAGACATTCTTTATCGATACCCAGAGGGGAAATTAAGGTATTACATCAGTTGGAAAGAAATAGAATAGTCCTGATAAAATGTTTACAAATAAATAAGAATTTGTATTTGGACATCATTGGAAAGTACTGGAGTTGTGTACCTAATGAAGTGTCTGGTGTTTCTAATAAAAGATAACACTTGGCAGGCTGCAGTTGTTGGAAAATCTGTATTTATTAATAATGATTTATAAAACAAGGCTAAACATGAAAACCGTTTAGTGATTCTGTTCATCCGCCAAACCCAAACCAGGAGGAGCAACTGAGGTGCGTACAACGGATGTGAAACCAGTTTTGCCATGAAAACACTGAAAATGGCCTTATTGTCTGCGTATGTGTATGCAGCACAAAAGAACGTCTGTCAAATTAATGTCTCACTGCAGGGAAAAAAAAAAAAAACACGACAGATTTCGTTAAAGTGAGCGAAGGTCAGAAACATTTCAAAGACTTTTGTTGGTCCTTTGTCACCTTCGTGTCATTTTTGGGCTTGTACAGTAGTCCGAGTGGCAATTATTTACAGTAAAGTTGTGCACTTGGAGATCCACAATTTCCATAAAATACGCCCCCCCCCCCAAAAAAAGAAAACATTAACATGGTGGTGTCTGCCTTCGATATGGAATGAAGTAACAGTGTCGAGTTAAAAAAAAAAAAAAAGTCAAAACCACCTGTTGGTTGAGAGGCAAAAAAAAAAAAAAAGCTAACAGCTTAAAATCTCTGTAAGCTATTTAAAAAAAAAATTAAATGAGCATAAAACTTGCTTATTTCCCAGCCGGTACCCTCCCTCCCTCCAGCACCATTTTACCAACAAAAAAATAGAATATGCTGATAGAATTACAACATTTTTACAGTGCTTCTCCGTACAAGTGTGGTGGTTGTGGTGGGAAAGGGCAAGAAGTGGTAAAAAAGAGTCACTGCAAGCATCCACAGCTCCAATGATTTCAATTTAAAAAAAAAAAAAAAAAGGTGGTGTGGTCTCACTACTTGGTGTTCAGCTCGTTCTCCAGTTCCATAAGCTTGCGTGACGCCTTCACCTTGTTGGACACCTCCTTGCCCTGGGAGAACAGACGCTGACGCTCCTTGAACGTCAAACTCTCGGGGGGGGCGCCGTCGCCGCCGCTCGGGATGTTCTCCTGCTCCTGACTGCACATCACAACGACATTCCATTTAATGGCCTCGCCGATTTATTCCTTCACCTCATTCGCTGCCACCTAGTATGTTTTTCAGCAGCGGGGGCATGCAAGAGGGTGTTGCCTGGCTTGTCTGTGAATGTTTTCATGAAACTAATGATAAATGGACACCCGTGCACAGTTTTTGAGTCGAAGATCAAGATTACGAGGGAGAGAAATGCCAACATGTTGGAAGTTGGACAAATTGAGGTACTTGATACTCCCAACCCATTATGTAAATGTTTGCTCTAAATAGAGTATGTGTCACGGTAAATAGCAAAGTGAACAGCCAACGTTACTTAGTCTGAGGTGTCACAAAGACAAAAATATATATATTGCCATCAGATTTAGATCACTATTTACGAAAAGCTAATTTTCTTTCATTTACACTCATCCATCCATTTTCTGGTCCGCTTTATCCTCACGAGGGTTGCGGGGGTGCTGGAGCCTATCCCAGCTGTCTTCGGGCAGTAGGCGGGGGACACCCTGAACCGGATGCCAACCATTCGCAGGGCACACAGAGACAAACAACCCTCACACTGTTTAACACTCACACCTAGTGACAATTCGGCGTGTTCAATCAGCCTGCCATGCATGATTTTGGAATGTGGGAGGAAACCGGAGTACCCGAAGAAAATCCACGCAGCCACGGGGAGAACATGCAAATTCCACACAGGAAGGCCATAGCTGGATCGAACCTCTGCACTGTGTGGTCGACGCGCTAACCACTCCCACACCGGACCACCTTTTCATTGACAGTGAATGCTAAAGAATGGAAAGAAGCTCGAAAACCCCTTTAATCTGTTTTGATCCTGGCAAGAATGGGTTTCACACGTATGGGCCTTCAAAACCTCTTGCGAGTGAATAGATTAAAAGGAAGGAAAATATTTCATGTCTTTGCCTTAAAGTAATTGATTTGGCAGCCACAATAACAATCTTGCCTTCAAGAAGTCTTGAT
>CAAKHF010023754.1:0-38174 GCA_901007745.1 Hippocampus kuda | reverse complement strand
CCATATTCATCCTTGCAGCTCACATGGAAGCCAAGGAGCAGTACACAGAGGTCCTGGAGAAACTGGGCAACAGCCACCTAAGCCAGGACAACAACGAAGTCTCCACAGGCTTCCTCAACCTGGCCGTGTTCACCCGAGAAGTCACGGCCCTGCTCAAAAATCTGGTGAGGAATGAGTCGGGGTGAGGTTAGCTTGACGCTTGCGAGAAGAAATTAATCACTTCGATAGCATATTGGCAGGTGAGCTGCAGTATGTAGCACATTTTAGCGGCTTGACCAACATAGTCATTAGTCCTTCGCTCAAATTAAATCGTGCATGTCTGTGTGTGATAAATCTGCATAGGGAAGTCTCCCCCTGAACTTTGGAGATTTTAATGAAGAACAGAACAGCGCGAGTGATTTAACACAAACAAACACACACACAAACATAGATGAGAGCACTTTATCCCACCCACTCTCTTGCTTATATGTGTCAGTCCCAGTCTTGCAGGGAAATGAATGGGAAGCTTTAAACAGGTTTGTTTGTTTGTTTGTTTGTTTCCAAGCATTCTCTTCTTATGTCAACTTGCTGGTTAAAGAACTCTGCTGTTAGGACTCAACAGAAACGGTCCCAATAGCACACTGGGTTATATAACCGTGTTCCAATTCAAACGCTTGGCAATTAATGGCTTTGTTGACTTGCATTTCTGTGTGTACACAGCAGTATGTATGTAATGGTAATGATTGTTCTTTTAACTCATTCACTCCCAAGTTCTTTTAACTCATTCACTCCCAAAGACGTTTTTAAACGTCTTTTCAGACTTGGTGTAGAATTGGCTGGTACTGAATGAGTTTTTAAGGAGAACATTTTTCAGTTGATTTCCGCTTTTATGATCAAGACAAAAAAAAATGTGCTGGTCGCGAAACCGTGAGGAGATGAAAAATGTATTTGCATTGTCTTTAATTTTAGGGATAAAAATGTGACCATTTTTGGGGTGTTCTGGAACCTTGCTGTCTCTTTTGACCTCTTCGAAATCTCTTTGCAACGCAGACATACGTATGCATGCAGGCGCGCACACGCAGAGTTGAAAAGCTGATATATCGTGCTTGTCTTGGGCTCTGACACGTTCCAGGTGCAGAACCTCAACAACATCATGGCCTTCCCTTTGGAAAATGTGCTGAAATCGGAGCTGCGCGACAGCAGATTGGTGAGTGAAAAGTTCTCTTGATAATCTCGAAACAAATGTTCAACCCTCTTACTGTTAAATGAACTCTGATGGGACAAAAGGCACTTAAGGAGGCTTCAACGTGTTTCCTCCCAGTGAGTGATTTTATTCACAAAAAGAACAACAAACGTCGTCGTGCGACTGCAGAAACGAAGCATAACACAACTTGATTGAGCATGATTATTGGCATTAAATTGGCATGGTTTGGCTCAAAAGTGCTTTGATATTACAGTTTCACCACTTTAAATTGGCTAACATTGCGTAAACATAACAGACAGATTGGGGACGGACCAATCGTATCGATTTGTGAAAAAATAGGAATTTGACCATATTTGGGTATGGAAGTGTTTACACCCGCAAGCTATGATCTGTAAAAATATTCTGCTAGTAAAAATAATCATTCAGACAAAAAGCCTAAACCCAAACTATTAACGCCCCTCAAGTTCAAAGTCGTTCCCCATTGTCGGCTAGTCATACAGTCATGAACCTGCTTTGTCAAGACGAATGGCAAAAGCAATGTTCCAAGCAGATCTAACATGTTTATTGTTTGACTGTAAGATTCACCATGGGAGTAGACAAGCAAAAGAGTGACCTCACACTTCTGTAAGCTACTGTCACTGCGTATTATTCACACAGCCGATGGTAACTGGCGAAAGCCGGTTTAGCCAGATAGCAGACAAGTTATGCGTTAGCCGAGCCACAGTGACGCTATGTGCAGTCATTTTTTATTTTTTTTAAATGTCATATTAAAGCCGTGCATTGTCTTGTGTTTTCCTCAGGAGCTGAAGAAACAGATGGAGAGGAGCTGGAAGGAATACGACTTAAAAATGTAACTCTAATGTGACGTACCCTTCAGTCTTCAACTTAGCTGGCTCGGCTTGCTAACCACATCGCTATTGGCTAAGTTTACCAAGTAGCGTACCGGTTTGATTTATGGGGTAACAACCACAGCATTATAAGGTGCAGCTGTTTATTTGACAATGATTCTAATATATAGTGGGTCTTGGCAATTATGGGACAAAATCATAAGTGCAATTATTTTGATTGATATTGAAATCCCGATACTGTAAGTAAGCAATAAGCAGGCAATGTGTCGAAAGCGAAGTCTGTGGTTTATTTCAATGTACAATGTGTGGAATGATTGCTGTTTTGTCTTTAGCTTTATCCATGAAAGAGCTAACAGCAGCGTAGCATTGTTTTCAAAATGATACTCGCACATTGTTTCTATTGAAATTTCCCCTTCCTCCCTCTTTACTGACTGGAAATTCATAGCTTATGTTCGTGTTACTCGTCTACCATAGAGCAAAACTGGAGAAAGAGCGCAAGGAGAAGAGCCGGCAGCTCATCCGGATCGAGGGATCGGACAGTGGGGAGGACATGGAGAGGGAGAGGCGGACCTTCCAGCTGCAGATGTGTGAGGTGAGTCGCCAGCACAAACAACACCTTGCACATACCTGAACTGCTCTTTACCCACATTGACATGGGTGGTCTTCTTTTAAGCTTCCAAAAAAGGCTTCCAACTCGTTTTATGGGAATATTCAGGGGGTGCTCTGAGGGGAGTCCGGCTGGGTTCCAGTTGGCTGAATTAATGTCATCCACTCAAAATAGTTTTTTGCTGTTTTATGATACAACTGAATGTTGAGGGATTTCCTGCACAATGTGCAGATGGACCTGAGTGTTCAGTATCTAAAATGTTCAAAAAACTACAGTGAAGGTTATCTAGCTAGCTAGCCATCTAGCTAGTCATCCAGCTAGCTAGCCAGATAACCTTCACTGTGAAGCTAGATGACTAGCTAGCTAGATAACCTTCACAGTAGTCATGATAGCTAGCTGGCTAGCTAGCTATCATGCTAGATAGATAGATAGCTATTTAGCCACATACCTGTACATTCACGGTTTTGTTTTTTTCCCAGTACCTTTTAAAGATACAGGAGCTGAAGGTCCGACAAGGCCCCGATCTCCTCCAGAGCCTCATAAAATTCTTCCAGGCCCAGCACAGGTCAGCCATTTTCTCTGTCTTGTGTAGTTTGCATGTATCAACAGGGTATCACATACGCTGACCGGGCTGAAGGAACAAATTATCTCGTGTTCCTTCTTGGCCTGAAAAAGTGACATTTGAAAATTCTTTTTCTGCTGTTGGTTAACCATTTTGCCAATTGGAACCATACCGGCGGTTTGAAGCGGACTGCTTGAGCGTGTGATGTTGTTTGGACCGAAGTGACGCCATGACTCAGCCTTTCTTCTGCCTTCGCCCCCACCCCCTCTTCTGGTCTCAGTTTCTTTCAGGACGGCCTGAAAGCTGCAGAGAATCTTGCTCCCTTTGTAGAGAAACTGGCGTCCTCGGTTCACACGGTAATAAACACTTCGTGCTTGTCTTCTTTTGTTGTTGTTGTTTTTAAACCTCTGAAATGCTGGTGAAAGAAATGGATTAAGGATTGTAACTCTGGCTTGCATATGTGATGTGCAAGAGGGATGTTGTCAGTGCTACTTGATTGGATGCCAAGTTTTACATTTCATCATAACAGATGTGACATCAGTGTAATGTCTTTTTTTCACCAAAACAGTCCTTTTTTTCTGTATCAGTTGATGTGAACTGCAATATCCTGGAATCCCCTGCACATTTTCAGTTTATTATTCACAAATTCACTTACTGGCTTTTTTTTCTGTTGTTCCAAGCAACCTTTTCTCAGCTACTTGTAAAAGTAGTTTGAAATTATGCATAGGGACTCATTCAATGCCAAAGACTTTTTCTTTTGTTTTTTTTTTGTTTGTTTTTTTAAGGATCCAGGCATTTAATCTCAAGTACATCTTTGTTTTTTGTTTTTTTTTTACATTTTTTTTCCCCACATGGTAGGGTAAAGAACAGAATGAAAATACACACTCGAAAAACAAATGAAATTCATCCATCCATCCATTTTTTGATCCGCTTATCCTCACGAGGGTCGCGGGTGTGCTAGAGCCTATCCCAGCTTTAGGTGGGGGACACCCCGAACCGGTTGCCAGCCAATCGCAGGGCACACGTAGACGAATGACCGTCCGCGCTCACACTCACACTGAGGGACAATTTAGAGTTTTCACACTCACAGTGAGGGACAATTTAGAGTTTTCAATCAGCCTACCACGCAAGTTTTTGGAATGTGGGAGGACACCTCAGTACCCGGAGAAAACCCACGCAGGCACAGGGAGAATATGCAAAGTCCACACAGGAAGGCCAGAGCCAGAATCGAACCCTACACTTCTGCACTGTGAGGCCGACGCGTTAGCTGGTCGACCTCAATGAAATACAAATAAATAAATAAATAAATAAAAATACTTAAGGTTAACATTATACGAGGAGTTTGAACTGTTTTGAGCTTTATTTACAGTTTAGATTATTATTAATTAGAAGGTGTGATTTTAAAAGGGGGTGCATCAACCACTCAGGGTTTTGCCCTCGGCAATAAAAGCTTGAGAGAGCAATCACATAATATGAACCGCCACAATGAACTACATTCACTTTAAGGATCTCAAACGGGAAGTGTTTCCACTGGTTCTTTTCCGCAACAAGCCAAAACTCTTCCTCTGCAAGCACAAGCAAAGCTTGTTATTGGAAGACATATTTCCCCTGTCGGCACACAGTGAAAAACCAAAGCTTTCTGTCACACTTTCCCTCCAAATTTTCCCGACTTGTTCCGCTCTGCTCAGACCTGCCTTTGCGCGATGGCCGGAGCAAAAAAAAAAAAAAACGTTTGAGGGTGGCACGTTTTTCTGGTTTGGCACAGGCGGCGGATCGTGCCTCCGCTCAGACTCGTCGCCGAGTTTCCAGATAACATTGTGTCACTCATCGGCCATCCCTCCGGGGAAAAGTGCTTGTCAGTTAAACGGATTTGTGTTGCGCACCGGATGACACACACACTTGTTTGTGATTTGCGGGGGAGAAAAGGCGCGACCTCTACGGGGAACACACCCGAGTCTGTAGACCTGGCAGTGGTCCGCCTGTGCCTCAGACAGAACTTCTACACAGCTGATGCCGATTCATGTATTCCGATATAATGTGTGGCATGGTCAACGTCGGCGTCTGTTTCGCTGAATTCCGCTCCAAAGTCATCGGAGAATAAAATCTAAATCTCGATGAAGTTTTCTGATTCACCTCCTCTGATTTGACGATGATTTCTGGTACTTTTGCGGTAGGTCCGGCTCGACCAGGACGAGGAAGTCAAACAGCTCACTCAGCTGAGGGATTCTCTTCGCTTGCTCCTGCAAGTGGATGGCAAAGAGGTGAATCTTGAAACGTAGCAGCACATTTCACAGCATAAATCGGAGACTGTGTCGAGACTTTTGCATGAAGAGTTTTAGGACCCAAGCATGGTGGTGCAAATGCTCTCTTGAAATTGCCGTTTGTCGTTTACTTCTTGGGCTCAATGAACTGCAGTTTTGTTTTTTTTATAAGGGCTTTCACATCCTCAAAACTTTACAAATTATGCTTGTTTGTTTATTCTTATTAAGTAACCATATGCAGTGTAAATACACATATGGGTGTACAATAACAATGAACAGATTCAGAGTTCGTTTCTTGTGCCAGGAATACCTAAACAGGAAGAACTCGGGCAACGGCTACAGCATCCACCAGCCGCAAGGAAACAAGCAGTACGGGACGGAAAAATCGGGGTTCTTGCTGAAAAAGAGCGACGGGTGTGTAAAAGATCATCGCCACGTGTGAATTTTTATGTCATGGTGAATAGATGTGCGAGCACAGAGATGAATGCATGGAACAGGAAGGGGGGAGGTTGTGGTTGTAGTGATGGGGGCCGGGGGGGGGGCAAGGAGGGTCTCATACTTGCCCCCTTCCAGCTGGCTTCCATTACCCTGACATGAAGATTCAACAGGGGCCCCTCCTCTAACTTTTTTTCCTTTTTTTTTGAGGATAAGTGGTTTTGTTGAGTGGACCCAGCTTTTAGAAACAAACACATGAAACACACACACACACACACACCTACAGACCATGTATAGCAGGGGTTCCCATGTGTACGGTGCACTTATAAGGTTTGAAATGTGAGGCTTGTTAGAAATGCTCGTCATTGCCACTTTTTTTTTTTTTTTCCTCTGGCAGGATCAGAAAAGTGTGGCAGAAGAGGAAATGTGGAGTCAAATTTGGCTGCCTAACCATCTCTCACAGCACGGTGAGGACCACAAAGAAAATTGAAGCCTTTACTCGGTGGTGAAATTCATGCTTTACAGCAGCTAATAATGGCAATGTCAATTAATTTAAAAAATAAAATGTGTCTGTGTGTCTGTGTTTTCAGATCAACCGACCACCAGCCAAACTCAACCTCCTGACCTGTCAGGTGCGAGCAAACCCGGAGGACCGCAAAGCCTTTGACCTGGTTACTCGTGAGTTTTACCTTTGACCCTTAACCCTGACTTCCTTGGCGTTCTATAAACTGGCATCACTTTCGGGGGGTTTTCCTCCTCCTCATCCAGAGTCAACTCGGCTTATTGACTTAGGCCGTCGGAAGTATCGCTGTCAGATTTCATGTCTTTTTCATTGCCACCGCTCCTTGTTTTCAACAGATAACCGAACATACCATTTCCAGACGGAAGACGAGCAGGAATGTGTGATGTAAGAATTCGATTTTGCTTTCACATTGGTCTCCTTATCTCGTACTCACTGCATGTCGCGGTCTGTTAATTTTCAGCCTAGGTGTGGGTCAAAAGTCAAGGATATGAATAACAAAAAAATAAATAAATGGGTCACCGAAAGCGACACTAACACTAGCCTTTACAATGTGAAAAAAAAGGCAGATTCTTTTTGTATTATGCCTCATTAGACAGTGCAGCTGTACCTAATAAAGTGCATCCAGGGTGTCATCGGGTCTGTACAACAATGATGGGAAAGTAAAGGACATTGAAAAGGAAAGGAAAGCGCTATTAATAGGATCACTTTTGTCCAGATGGTTTTCTTGGGTGGGAATTCCCTCTGCGCTGATCATGCAAGAAAGCTTTGTGCGTTTTAATGTGGAAATGGGGAAAAGTGCATGATGGGGTTGAGGACATTGTGTAACTGGGTAATTAGTTTCATGTTTTCTGGCGGGTCATCGAATTTTGATGCTATGCTCCATCCTAAAAAAAAAAAATCATAACATATTGTGATTGTTCCAAATATTGAAAACAAATCATCAGAGTGGCGGCCCCCGCCTCCGTGTGAGAGGCGGCAATGTGAATTTAAGAAATGACAACTGTTGATGATGCAAAAAAAAAAGAAAAGCTTTTAAGTGAAATGTATGAAAAATATAGTTTATCTGAATACATGATTATTCTATAGAATTTCTAGTAAGTTACTTGAATGCTGAAATATTCGCTAGCTGCATCCCTACATTCAACTGCCCCTTTAGATTTTTTTAAGGTTGAATAAAACCCTTGCTTCAAACCCCTGAGATAAACCTGCAAGAAATGCGCCTCAAAATGAGTCAATTCAAGTGCTCCTCAAATAACGTCATCGATTAGCAAAATTGCAAAAAAATGGGTTATTGTCACTTGTGCTCATGAAGTTGTTCGTGCGTGTGTTGGTCAGCTGGGTGTCGGTGCTGCAGAACAGCAAGGAAGAGGCCCTGAACACAGCGCTGGGAGGTGACCAGCTTCACCTCCAGGACAGCGGCCTGCAGGAGCTTTCCAAAGCTATCATCAAAGAACTTCGCCACATGCCCGGCAACGACGCCTGCGCTGACTGTGGCGCACCAGGTCAACAGATTGAACTTTTTATTTCGAACATGCAGTACAGACATTATACATATATACCATATATACTGTATATATGTTATATATTTAAAATTGGAATGTTGACCCGTCTTTTCATCGCAGATCCAACATGGCTGTCCACGAATCTTGGCATCCTGACCTGCATTGAATGCTCGGGGATCCACAGAGAACTGGGCGTCCACTACTCCAGGATCCAGTCGCTGACCCTGGACCTGCTTAGCACCTCTGAGTTACTGGTACCAATATGATGCACTGTCTTTACATTCAATTAAAAACATACTCTGAGTAGGCCATTCGAGCTATGTTTGAGCCATCTTGACACCTGGCGTATGTTTGGCGCGTGGGAGTGCTCCGTTTCGTACTCAAGATGGCCTGGCATGAATCATGTCATATTTTTATTGTACTAACTGTCACGCTTCTTTATGTAGTTATTCATGATAGTGCTCCCCATGATAACCCTCCCTTTGCACAGTAGAAATTGAGTGATTTGAAGTTATCCACAGTTAAGAATAGAATGTGAGGTCACATGTACCGGTCCTATCCTGCAATTAATATGATGACTTCTTCATGTTAAGCAGCACCTTGCGCACAAGAAATAAACGACTGGTGGAAAGGACCCAAGTCAAAAAAAAAAAGCCCACGGTGTGCTCAGTCCTGCGCGGGTTCATATGCATGCAGAATGTGCAGTACATGTAACACAAAGGAATATGCTTCAATGGAAATAAACAGTACGACTTGAAATAATCCCCAGTCAAAACATTTCATAGCACGCTTGGTCGCACATTCACCGCAGTAATTAATAGTAACTGCTTCCTGGCGAAACAGAAATAAACCAGAATGACTGGCAATGTCATATCGGAAAATTAAATTGATGGCTCCTTTTAATAGAAATAAACACGACGACTCAAGTAGCCCTCAACCAAGGAAGTCCCGGGGCATACGCAAGTCACGCAAATGCTTACTGATGTCCCGTCACCTTCTTTCCATTTATTCATAACTACCACCTTGCACAGTATTCAACACTACTATCAATTGTATTTATAGAGCACTTTAAAAACCACCGCAGCTGCAAAAAAAACCCCATAAATGAACACCAGACAGTTGAACATAATTTACACACAGTAAAACAGTCAAAATGTAAAGACACTTAAATAAGGGCTCAAGTCTTGTGCCGTGTTGAACACCAAAGAATTAAAATGGGTTTTAAGGTTTTAAAAATGGGGCTTGTCTATTGTGCGCCAGCTGGCAAATAATATGTCTGCGAGTGTGTAATAATGTGTGTCTAGTAATATATAAGCAATGTTTTTGTGTCTGTGTGAGACAGCTGGCTGTCAGCATTGGCAACACAAGATTCAACGACATCATGGAGGCGGGCCTTCCAAATGACGCTGTCAAACCTTTACCACAGAGTGACATGTGAGTCCTGTGTTTTAGTGTTTAAAATAATAACAAATCTTGAATCTAATTTGAACGCGCTCTTCCAGGAATGCCAGAAAGGAGTACATTGTGGCCAAATATGCCGAGCGCCGCTACGTCCTGCGCAGGGAGACGACGGAACCCGGCCAGCTGTACGACGCCGTGAAGAGTCGAGACCTGACGTCTCTGCTGCAGCTCTTCGCCGAGGGGGCGGACCTCGCCAGACCGCTTTCGTTGGCTGATGGACAGGTGAGGGCCGTTGACGTCACGGAACATCATGTGAGCGGCGTCATGGTAACGTCAGAGGAATCTTATGACACTCTCATGGTAAAGTAAATTTCGCAACTCAAACCGGTGTCATATATGGCACAGATAAACTAGAGTGCATTTGACCGGTTTCAAGTCAGGTTTGTGGTTTCAAACAAGGTTGAAAAGTTGTGACTGGTGACTCTGGATCGAGATCACTGGTCCACTTGACCCCAATGCAAGTGGACTTTAATAACCACATGGCTCAGCACCAATGTAATTTAATGTGTTTCTTGGAAATACTCCCGACATGTCTTCATCTTGTTTTCTCGCAAAGGGTCTGAAAGAAACTGCTCTTCATCTGGCCGTGCGTCTGGAAGAAAGAAGCTCTTTGGCCATCGTGGACTTCCTGTGCCAGAACAGGTCAGACATAAACAGCAGTCAGACAGACTCTTATGTCACGATTCAGCAAAACCGCCGGTCATTTCGACCAAGAGGGAGGGAGGTTGCGGATGGAATTTTTTTTGTGGGTGTGTTTGACGTGCGTTTGGTGTATTGGCTGGCAAAAGACATTTGCTGTCCATTGAAATTCATCCATCAATGTGGGTTGCTGTGGATGCCGCAGGTGGGTGCCCGGTGGGACAGGATGCCTGCCGGCCTTTGCCAGCCATCGTCTACACCCTGTCGCATTTTATTTATTTCATTTTTTTTTCAATATTATCAAATTCTGTATCAAATGAACTCTCGTCGGATTTTTGCCCCGACAGCAACTGCTTGGAAAAGAGGACAGTGGAAGGCAATACGGCTCTGCACTACAGCGTCCTCCATCACAAACCCGAATCGCTCAAATTGCTGCTGAAAGCCAAGGCCACTCTTCACATAGGTACCAACTTACTCGGTGTCTTTATACAAGGACATTTGGAATGAAACGATTTATTGATTTCTTTTTAATTGTTGTCTTTCAGTGAACTCTGCAGGAGAGACTGCCCTTGATATTGCCAGGAGGCTGCAGCACACGCAATGCGTTGAGCTGGTAAGACCTCGCTGCATGAGCTTTCGACACAGGCCCTGTCCAAATACCCACACTACCACTGTGTGTGTGTGTGCGTGTGTGTGTGTGTGTGTGTGTGTGTGTGTGTGTGTGTGTGTAGTTGGAGCTGGCCCACAATGGGAAGTTCAACTCTCAGATTCACGTGGAGTTCACTTGGGACACTCAAGCTCAGGAGATCTACGACAGCGAGGACGACTTGGACGAGAGGGTAAACATTTCGCCACACTTTCCTTTTACTGCGCCACAGATTTTATGTCAGAAAAACATCTTGCCACACAAAGTAGCTACATTTTTGGACCAGAGAGTTGTTGTTCTTTTTTTTCTTGCAGGTGAGCCCCGTACCCAAGAACCGCTCTCCGGTGTCATCCAATGGAGGCGTGGGAGCCCGCTGGAGTGTGGTGAGCAGCACCGGCGGTAGCCCGGCCAGCAGACCTTGTCAAACCTACGAGAACCTGGAGTTCCTCTACAGAAATCCCCCGGCCAACAGCGCCCCCTCTGGCATATCCATGCCACCACCGCTGCCCGCGAAATCCACCCCTAAAGGTAACAACTACTAAATGTCGTCACAGTGACGAGGAATCTGAGCATCACAACCATTGGCGGCTCATCACTAGAGGGCGCTAGGCTTCCTACACCTTCCTCACTCCCACCGAATGACGTGTCCAGCAGAATTGTCGTCTTGCATTGATCTGCTCAGGTCGCTCCGACCCTCAACTGTCGCTCACAACGCCAGACGTGAGCCTCCAACCTCCCAGACGCGCTTCCAACCCGTCCTCCAGCACGCCCGGTTCCCAGGCGCAAGCCAGAGAGAGCCCCCCATCCCCTGCCACGGAGAATCAGCCGCCGGCTGGAAGAGCAACCAAGGGAAGTGGGCTGTGGCCTCACAGATATTCCGGGGAAGTGCAAGCCGGCACTGCCTGTGCCTCTCAAAGCACCGCCACGTCGTCCCAGAACCACATTGGGCCTGTCAGGTAAATTTACAAAGTAGTTATGAACTCACCCTTTTGCTTTTTTGCCCATGAATATCACTGGCAGTGGGAAGTAATTAAGCCGATTTTCAGGTATCTGGTCCTCCTTTAAATACTTATTTTTCTGATTTATTTTATAATTTCAGTCTTTCCAGCCTTTCTTTTTTTTTTTTACTTGTACTGAAGTGGAGGAGGCGAATCAATCCTTCTACTTTTACCAGAGTATTTTTCACTCTGCTGTACACTTCTCTTCTTTTGCCAGCTCAGATTGTGACTGTCGTCAAACTTCTTTCCAGTTCTGAAAAGACCACATCTTATCGTCGCACCAGCAGCGGAGGAAACAACCAGGGCAAGTGTGCCGTGTTGTCTCCCACCAGCAGCCAGGAGGAGCCATATTGTATTGTTGGTGGAAATTGCGCCAGCCTCGGCCTGGCACCCACCACAATTGGCCCGTCTTCTTCACCTGGCGTCACCCCTGCCCTGCGACCACGCCGGAATGCTATGGTACGACTACAAATGGCCTCTTGAGCCTTAAAAATCCTGAAAACGTCTTGCACTACTCCCAAAATGTTCGGGATAATTGGCTTTGAGGTGACATTTCAGGATACACGATTAGGTTTCACATGTCCCAACGGTTCAACACTGCTTGAGCTTTTTTCCTGTTCTCCAACAAAAAGTTGAATAGCAAATTGAAGAGCATATTGAATATCTAAGAATCTCTTCCTTTCTGTAACACCTCCGGTCTCTACTGATGACACTCTGAGGTACTCTTGACCAATTGACAGTTGTCTCACGATCATTTTAGGTTCACCCTGAAATTTCACCAAAAAGATAAATATCCCCTTTAAGTGTCTCAACAAAAGACATTCTTTATCTCATTACATCCCATGTAACTATCAGGTGTCGGGCAACAGGCACCACCAGAAGCGGGTCAAGGCCATAGTGGATGGCAGACCCACCAATTCAGAGCAGCTGACCTTTTTCAAGGATGAGACAATCGTGGTCACGGTCTCTACTGACCCCCACTGGTGGGTAAGTGTAACTACTGTTTTTTTTTAAACAAGGTTGTGTGTTTGTTGCACCAAAAGCTGAGAGAAGATTGCTAATGCACTCCTTAAAATAAAAACATGTTTATTTTCTATTTAAGTTTCTTTATACAATTCATGTGGCTTTTATTTTTTAGCCCGAAAACACTTGATCGGCTCTTAAATGTCAAGATTAAAAAAAAAACAAGCCTGTCATGACTTTGCCGAAAAAAAAAATACTAACATTTTTTTTTTATTCAACGCAAAGATAATCAGTCCACTTTTTTGAAGGACGACAGAAATCTACTCACTTATAAAATGTTTTCTTTTCCCTTTGTCGCATTGATTTTGAGACACATGCCCTTTTCTCAATTTTTCATATTGTAGCTTGTTACCCCTGAATATTTTGTGCAATATTTTGATTTTTCTTTTCTATTTTCACAGGTTGGTTACATAGAAGGGGACTCATCTAGGAGTGGGACCTTCCCTGTCAACTACGTCCAGAAAGTGGCAGATTAAACATGTCTGTGAATGACAAACTGAAGCAGCATCAGATGCTGGTTGGCGTTTTTGTACATTTTAGCGAGCAGGTGGACTTTTATGCTGTTTTCCAACACGGATTTACTCAAACTGGAACACGGTGAGCGGATGAAGGACATTCCCCGCCAGAGACTACACAAAGTGATTTGAAATTGCTGACAAGGAATATCAAACTTTTGAAAATCTTCATGAAGTCCTCCATCCTTAGATTGAACTTTTCTCATTTTTCTGAAAACGTTTTTGTTCACAGGTACGGACGGCATTGGCCATTTCCTTACTTTTCCGAGCCAATCGCTTTTAAAAATGCACTTTAAACTCACATGGAATAATTCCTCGGAAATTCGTGTTCATGACTCAAGGCCAGCTGGTGTCTAAAGAAGTTGCTAGTTGATATCATGGACTTAAATAGGAAAATGGGTTTTGTGCTTACATCCGAAAAGATCTTCAATAATTAGGGTTAGTCACAGACTATCAGGCTGGATTTACACAATAATTCCAAGTGGCCAATTCCAATCAAATGATGGGGCGCACAAATGATACATATCTTATTTGGTTGAGTCCTGATGATACGTCTCAAGATACACGAATCATGCATTTTTCCCCTCTTTCCGCCGTTATGGCGTATTTCCCAGTTGTGCCATTTGAGAGTAAAAGAAATAAGACGACATCTCATTTGAACCACATAGTGTAAATCCAGCCTCGGGCATAATTTGCCGATATGAGTGATGCGTGAAAAGAGTTACTGTAAGTGTGTGCACATCACGGACACACAATTGCACTTGCTGTACATATTGTAACTAGCGCCTGGTATTTAGGATTTTTTTTTATATGGACATATAACTAAAACACTTGTAACTCATGTCATGGGGATAACTACATGCTAATTGATGTATATAATCGTCTAAAATGTCAATGGTGTGTCTTTGTGTGAATATTTTTCCCTCAGCGGCCACAATATTAGACACACTTGCATGTAGTCTGTCAAATTTACATTTGTTGTCAATCATGCACATTTGATGTGCCTACTGAAGCTTCACACACTTGCATACTGGACATTTTATTAGGTACACGTTCATACTGTATGAGGGAATAGTTGAGTTAATTGTTTATATCTCTAATAGTGTCATTATTATTATTTTTTGTAATGGTGTGATTTCTGAGTGCAGGTGAGCGTGGAGTGCAAGGAGGCCGTCGTCGTCACGTAGCAGACGCAAGTAGAGCAGAACCTCAAGGAGAACGAAGTGCTTCTTTTCGCTCGGCACAAACACAAATCGGTTCAATTATTCAGTGCGGCCGGCGCTGGCTGCATGAGTTCAAAACAAAGCGATTCTCTTTTGCCTGTGAGCGTTGCATAAGGCTCTGAATAAAATAAACACAACTTTTGGGCCTGTAGCTGCAGTGGGGAACGTTAAATTACATTTCTGTAAAAGCTTGATTCTCCTATTTATTATGTAAATCACAACATGAAGCACATTTTCTATCCTTTCCGTTCCACTTAGCAGGGGTCGGGTCTCAGGGCAACGGCTTAAAGGCACAATCCAACGAGGATGGTTCATTTTTGACTCGCAAATTACATTTTTTTTTTTTTTAAATCAGATACTACCTTCTATTTTCTAATTTATCAATTTGTTTGGGATAAATCAGTAAATAATTAACTACCCTCCTTTCTGGTTAGCAATTTAGGCACATCCCGCCTCCCTAGTCACATGTCTTGGTGGCAGTCAGCAGAGGAACCAGACACCATTTTTATGTTGAAAATCATTGCACCTTATGTGGACATCTCTACTTATGCCCACTTCAACCTCCCAAAGTACAGTATTAACAATTAGCCTCTCCGTGGCTCACTTTGAAGACGGTTGACGAAATGAGAATCTTAAAATGCAGTTGCTGATCGTTTTTTTTTTCTTTGATAAGCCCCCACGTTGCTGATCGTTTTTTTTTCTTTGCTAAGCCCCCACGTTGTCCCCAATGTCTACCAACAGCTGACCACAGCTACACTGTGACGAAGCTATCCCCTTTTGTTAATTACCGAAATTAAATCCAATGTCTAATTGCTTCTTCAAGCATAGTCAAACGCTCCCGAATCCAACGCGTTTGTGCAATTTGACAGCTGCGGTTGCCTTGTTCATATTCCCATCATGCCTCTGTAACCTCCTCTCCGAGCACGGCTGTCTCTTGGCAGCTGCAGCCCGGTGTCCAGCACGATGACATTCCAACCTGTCACTTATGTAACAAAGCCGAATAATAACAGCGGCTTCGTAGCCAATACGCACGGCCCCTAAGCCCTGTATGGATTTATGGCATTAATGTGTCCACAACACAGCCCTGGATGCCGCGCTAATCTGCGAAAAGCGAGAATGATTGTATCTCTGGATTTTATTTAAGTGTGCCCTGAATACGTTATTAGCGTCTGTTTAAAAGCCATCTGTTGATGTGTAACATTGAAATGGAAACGAGAAGGTTCTCTTTATGTGTACC
The DNA here is from genome assembly GCA_901007745.1 of Hippocampus kuda. Lineage (NCBI taxonomy): Eukaryota > Metazoa > Chordata > Actinopteri > Syngnathiformes > Syngnathidae > Hippocampus > Hippocampus kuda. The sequence goes on along the minus strand of CAAKHF010023754.1, from coordinate 22,511 downwards.
CCGAGATATGCCCTTAATGCTTCCATTAAGTGAGCAAAGCCAAAAACATTCATCTTAATGTAAATCCATAAATCCTGTCTCACAATAATGAGTGCAAAATCAAAAGTGGATCGCAATCGCACTCATTTCCAGTTAAAAATGCACGGTTATCTAACTTGGATTTTTCAATGCATTTCAACCTCAAGAGCATCTCAAAGACCCGACGGCCGTTAATCAAATGCAAAGTGATGATTAAAATATATGCACATGTAGCATTAAAAGCTGGCAGTAAATCCAAACAATTAGGAATTCGCAGAAAAAAAAAAGCTTGGAATCTTATGTAACATTTTTAATCATTAAGCCAGTTTAATCCTAACGACGTTTCCTTTTAGTCTTGTACATTGCGGCGCTGAGCTTAAATAGTCAAGAGTATTTGACTTTCAACATGACACGACATTCAGCGAAAGTAAGCAGAAAACGAAACAACATTCAGTCTTTGCACTGTGCCGTAGAAAGCTTGTTTTCAAAAGTGATAAAGGTTGATTCCATTAGGAAAGCGTGGCAGTAAGGCTCCAAATAGTTGAAATGTACATTAACAAATGTGCAACCGCCGCGAGGGTCAGTCGAGAGCAAAACATTCAATCATATGCAGCAAATTGTGATTTAAAAAAATCAAATAAAAAGGAAATCAGTACTTAATATACCACAACTTAAAGGTGTACCAATCACATAGCGATACAAAATATCAAGACAGTACATTAAAATGCAAATTCATAAATACATTTGGACCTTTGAATGTCCAAATTTTGTGTCAAGAGTAGGGCTGAACAATTAATTGAATTCAAACTGTCTTTCCTAATAATTCATGGTTCATTTGCCTTTATGTTAGCTTAAGTCCAACCTATAAGACCACAATGCTTATGTAAAATAAATCGATATTGTAATACAAGATTCATTTATGGCTTGTGTTCGTGGGGAAGAAAAAATACATGGGAAGAGGAGGTTGAAATATTTCAAATTAATCACAATGAGATTAGTTTTCAAAATTGTTCAGCCCTGGTGTACATTTTTTTCTCCACTCTTGATTTTTAAATTTCACATGTGTATATAGATTTGTCTCCCACAAATGATTTCATTACACTTACTTTTTGAGTCACATTTTTTGAAAAACTGAAAGAATTATGCGAAAACAGCTCATGTGAAAATCTCAAAGTCAACAATGATGCATTATTTCAAAAAACCGAATAATCTTTTCTGCATTGTTGTTCTCCCAATATGACAGCATCTTGCCAACCAGAGATCCAAATAAAAAATAAGAACCCCAAATCATATTCAGAACTGTATTTTCTCACAGGGGGGGAAAAAAAAAAAACATTTCTGAAATTTTAAAAGAGTACAGTACATTCATTCTCGAGCTCTTTGGGAAACGTAGTCCTAAAACTTGAGGAAGCAAACAGTGTTGTTGTCTAGTGTCCTATTTGGATGTTTCACCCCTTGGAAATGTGTCTACTTTGTCAGCAGTTATCATTGCCAATGCACTGACATTGCATAAGGCATATGAGAAGCGATGGAGGCCAGATGTAGAACGTGATTTCTATAGGCTATACACACAGAACCGTAACGACACACACATTAAGGCCTAATCCTTCGTTAGCTCTTCACTAATCATAATAAGCGCTTATTGTTTGGTAGCACAGACCCGGCAAGCAGACACTCCCTTGGCAAAGTGGAATGCTAATAGAGACTTAGTCAATCATAAGTTTGTTATGGCTATCGTTCATGTGACATACGAGAACTGGTCGTCTCCGCCCTCCTCGAACGTGTTCTCATATCACAGTCCTTTGAGCCCTTTGAAGAGTTGATAAGGAAAAACTAAATTTCCGTTCTCCTTTCCAACTCTGTTACGTGAATATTAAGTTTTTGCCACCGTGTAGGCCCTTTAAAACACACCAGTCTGCTCGGCGTGAAAGCGAATCAAGAGAAAAAGCATTCAGGTCTACTTGTGTTCACATTCGAGGACTTCGCGGTCCAATTAAGGTGTGATGGTAATAAGAAGTGAAATGAACCACTTTGTGTTCACACTGCGCTGAGGATTGGATTTAAATCAAGATTGAGACCAGTTTGGTTTGCTTTAAAGTGGTTTGAGTCTGTTTCACTTGGGTGCAAATAATGCCAACGAATAGTTCAAGACTCCAAGGGACTAGATGGAGTTCTCTTTGAAGTCACATTAAAAGTTATTTTGAAAGAGAAACTGGTTCTCATCGTTGCCCAGTTCACATCTGATGCCAATACAAACTGAAGTGAACCTTGACCGCTTTCTGTTCACATTGCCCACATGTTGTACAAACTATGCTGATGACTTGAAGCGGATTGATTTGGTTTGTTTCAAAGTGGTCTGGATCATTTTGCGAAAAATGCTGACTTAGGTTCTGATGGGGCGTAAGTCAATATAAAGTCCAGTCAACCCAGACCAAATTGAATTACACAAACCTCTCTCAGAATTTCAAGCAAATCAAATGAAGACCAGTTTGGTTCACTTCAAAGTGGTCTAAGCCCTTTTGGACTGTCCAGCTAAACACAATAGAAAAAGCTAACAACTTTAAGTTTAGAAAGCTAACAACTTTAAGTCTAGAAAGAGTTCACATAGCAAGTAGTTTTGAAAGAGAAACCAGTAATCTTTCATAGTCATTCCAGGTCTGATTGGATCCACAGCAACAGAAAGCGAAATAAACACAGACCAAATTGTGTTTACCTTGCCCATACAACTCCACTGTGAGGACTTGAAGCAAACAAAACTGAGAGCAGTTTACACTAAAAATTATTTTGAAAGAGGAACTAGTTCTATTTCTTATCCAACTTGGTCTACAAAGCAAACGAAACCTGGACTGCTGGTTGTTCACTTTTAACTGCACTGTGGAGTTGGAGCAGGACCGGATTGAGACATTTGCCGATATCAAATCGGTTTGCTTCAATTTGGTTTGAGTGTTCACATATGCACAGAAGATGCCGACTGATCATTCGGAGTTAATTCATATGCTAAATTGAACCATGTGTGAAAACATCCCGCTAAACATCTGACATGCATCGAATGTGCCATTCCTGACATTTTCAACACACACGTTCACCTCGAACATAACCCTTAGCAGTGAACGATGCTACTAAAGTATTGATGCTCGAACACCGTCCAGTTTCCCGCTTGTGCGCTTGCCCAGCTCGCATATAGAATTCTCCTGAAAGCTGAGCTGAGAGCCTGCTCTGCATTGACCTTCGAATGCCAGGAATAGACGTCCCCGGGTGCATCCGCTCTGCTTCGTGTGCACACTCGCCAGCCACAACTTTAGGTACACCTGCAACGTTAATGGCGAGATCAAAATGGAGTATTCGTTTCATAATACAGGGTGTCCACAAAGTGTATTCAGCTTCTGAAATGATTACATTGTATGGGCACCGTGTATGTATAAATATGAGTTTCAATACAACTCTTGCATTGAATCTCATGAGATGGCGTACCTAATGTTCTGTCTTTTAAGTGTCGATACATATGAGTGAAGCACGCAAATCACAAATATGAAACCGCACCAACACTCCCAGCCGTGTTGAAGCGAAAAATTTCCGCTTGATATATCTTAAATGAAACAAATTATGATTTTTAAACGGCTGACACAAGTACGATGGGGACATTCCGGTAGCGTTTGCAGTCATCTAAATTGCGCATGTGTCGCCTTTGACATCCAAAGCGTGTTTGTTTTCAATTGAAGCGTCCGTTGCCTGCCACCCGGTCGGATACATTCCGTGTAGCTGTGTGGAGACAAGCACAGAGCAAACAGTGGTTGTCATGGAGACTGGAGGCCACAGGTGGAGTCATCACCTGCTCGTGTCGCATCTTCTCCTCCTCCAAAGTGATGAATTACAGAGACGCCAAGGCACATCTTTTGTCTCTGTGTTGCTAGGTCCTATTGTAAAGATGTCTCGAGTTTGCGTTTTTCCAATACAGTGAACCCCTGTTATATTACAGTCAGGGCTGTGCAAAGGGGTGGGGTCATTGATTAGGCCCTGGGTCATCAAATGTCCAAGAGAAGAAGAATCAGAGAAGATCTCCTACTAAGCGCAAAGAATATATATATATGCGTGTGAGTAATATTGTCGGCTACTTTGTTGTGTGGTCATGCTGCAGCTTGTGTGTTTATACCGCACAAATTATGCTAGTTTAGTATTTTAGCATTAAGCTAGTAACATTTATTACACCAGTGGACCCCTGCATAGTTAAGGTTTGGATTCACCTGTTTGTTGATATTTTTCCAAAATATTGGGGAGTGCAAGCTCCATTTTGCATGGGAGACAGGTTGGCGGATTATCAACGTCTTAAATTAAAATTTTCAACGCATTTCAAGGGGCATTAAGTAAAAACTGATTTTCGTGATTCATGTTCCGGCCTGGATCCTGTCTCCCGCGAATTGCGTGGGGTCCCTGGTTTTTAGTGTTAAATAAAATGCTGAATTTGTTTTGATGTTGTATGTACTGTATATAAAATATGTTATAGTGTGTGGGAGGGGAGAAATAATTTTAATCTGAAAATTAATTTTATATGGTTGCTCTTCATTGTGTTTTTGCACCGATCTCGGGTGGATCTGGAACATAAATAAAACACATGGAATATAAACAGATAACCAGGGGTTCACTGTACACTCAGCCGTTGTGAATCCCATCATACGTGACTCATCCATGCAGCACCAAGCAGTCTCTTCCCATTCTGGCGTCAGTGTTGAAAAAGAAAGCAGCAAGGTTTCCATGACAACGAGGAAGAGCATCACTTGGATTGATTGACTCCTGAGCTCCTTTGTGCAGGCACTCCAAACACCCGAAGGACCAGCCTCAGGATACAAGAGCAAACAAGCATACACGCAGATGGTGGAAGACGGTTCACGTTCTTCTGCCTTACTTGAGCTTCACAGGCCAAGGGAGGCACGTTCGGAGTCCCAGCATGGAGGAGAACACAATGGTGGGCCTGTGCTTCTTGAACTTGAGTCCCTTCTTCAGACGCTGGCTGCCCTCGGCCACGTAGATTTCGCTTTGCTGGGCGGCGCCCGACATCCGGGCCAGCCGCTCCCCATGCAGAACCACCTCCTGCTCGGAGCGTACAAACACCTCCCGGAGCTCCTCCAATCGCCGCTCCATCTCCCGTACGACCCGCTGGCGCTCCTCCACCTCCAGGAGGCGCCGGCGAGCCGCTTCGAACTCCATGCTGGAGCTCGGCGTCACCAGTTTGGAGGACGGCGCCGTGGCCGAGGCGGACGTCGGCTCGGAAGCGGCGAGCATGGCGCCCGTCACCCTCCGGAAGTCGCCCATGGAGATGGAGCGACGGGTGGCTGGCGAGGCCAGAGCCAGGAGGGCGGACGCCGAAGCTGGCATGGCCGATAGAGGGGAGTGAGATGAGGAGGAGGAGGACGGAGGCGAGTGTGGACGGAGCTGTAGGATGTCCTCGGCGTGGTCTTCATCCTGAGGGGTCCTTTGTCGTCCTTTCATGGCCGCTTGCGGGTCGCCTTCGATTACGATGTGTCCCTGGTGCGGCTCCATTCATCAGTGATGACGGATGTGAGTCTGTCTCATCTCACGGAGGGGAGGGCGAGGAGCCTCCTTGCAGCCGATTGGCTGGGGGGGCTCACTTGGCCTACTGGCTCCTGATTGGCTGGCCGGCCTCTATGCTGCTGCTTTCCTCTGACCAGGCAGTTTTCTGTAAGAACATTTCATTTGAATTTCATTTATATATTAATGACCTGTGTATGTCTTATATACAGCATATATTTAAAAATATTTATTTTATTTGACTGTTTCCTGTTTTTATTTTATGCCTCGAACAGAGCAGCCGTAAGCTGATTTTATTGCACCGAACAGTTAATTTTACTGCAATGAGAGAAAAAGTATCAAAATTGTAATCTCGACAGCTCCCATGTTAAGAACAGATCATCAAAGTTAATCTGCCTATTGGTGACATTAAAGTGACATTTATGATATATGCAGTATTTATCAACGGCTAACTTCGCATTGCCACCTACACAAATATATTTTAAATCGCACATCAGCAACAATATATTCCAAGTATGTCAAATAACATTCTAAAATAACCACGTCACACACTGACAACCAGATAGAGTACCGGTAATTGAGGTCTATAGCAATGTTTAAAAGCGGCTTTTACCAAATTATTAGAGATGAAGTAACATAACCGCTGTTAGTATATATATATATATGGTGTAATAATGCCTTTTACAGAAGGAAGATTTGTTTGGTTGCGCAAGATAACCACTTGCACCAAACTAATCCTACATGTGGAATCATCACTGGCAAATATCCAGCACACAAGCAAGCGGTTTGCCTCCAGATGCATGCCAAACTGTATGTATGTGTTCACAAAAAACATATATACTGTGCATTAGACATGTTTTACTCTTATATTTTTGTTTTTTGCCTTACTTTAAAAGAAAAAGTGTGATTAAAGATGCATGGTTTATTATCTCTCTCTGTTACGGATTACGTTGATCTTTACTATTTGTTTTAAGTGGACATGTGCCCACATGGAAGGAATTCAACTCCTAATCCAGTATTTAACTATATAAATCAGGATTTATTGTATTGTATTGTATTGTATTTTATTGTATGAACCACTGTCCAGTATTTCGTGCATGTGCGCCATTTGTGACATTTTATTTAGAAAGTAAGAGCTCGGATGTCTTATTTTGAATAAGAATTGTACCGGATGTGACGTTATTGTGAGGCTGTGATTCAGGTGGTGTGTCAGGGACGACAGAAGACGATGTCATGTTACGTCTTCGAGACATTCCGGCTTCAATAACATGAGAATAAACGGTAAAATAATCTATTAGCTTCGTTCTAAGTAATTTATTGTTAAAGCCTGCTCAGAGTAACTGCTGGTCTTTCGTCGTAAACGTCTATTTTACGATGTTAGCCATTTGGCTTGTTGGGGTCTGTACACAGACGAACTTTCGCGGTAAAACAAGATGGAGGTGTATTTGTTTGTTTTGCCGTAACTCAACTCCAGCATCGGCGTTTTTTCCCCCCTTTGGAAAATATTTTTGTTTGACTCATGGTTGCTGTTTATATTTAGCCACCTGGCTGTCATGGAACCGTCGTTGTTCGAGAGCCGCTTGGAACTCGTGGCCCGAGAACGCAGCGGACATACGGCGGTGGTGGAGGGCGACCAGCTGTATGTGTGGGGCGGCTACATGGTAACTCGAGGCGCAGGTTACAATACGCACTTTCCTCAGGGGAATTATTCTTTTCTTTTGTTCTTTTGTCAACAGTTCGCTGCACATACGCTATCTAATAATTCCACAATTACTATTGAATTAACAAATATTTATTAAACCAAGTGTAATAGGAATTTGACATCTTGTCTTCCCTGGACAAGACACAAGCATTAACAAATACAGACAGCAAAGAGAAACATTTTGAGTTCAGATAAACAGAGTGAACGACTACGTGTATCTTAAAGGTGTGGAGTATGCTGTAATTCTTGATACTTGGGCTGTTTTGACACTAGCACGTCAGACATGTTATTAAAATACCGGCAAACTTTGAAATAGTCAATATAATTAAAACTTTAAAAACTATAAACTTTAAATAAAATGCATGAAAACACATTCACGCTGATCACAAAGTTTTGTTCATTTTCTGTCATTTGATATGAACTCATGCTCGCTTGATGTCACTAAGTCATGCTGTTCTCCACAGTCTGTTGATGACGATGAAGTGTTCCTCCCCAGTGATGAATTCTGGGTGTATGACCTGGTACAAGGCGCATGGTAAGAATGTTACATCTGTATCGTGGAACTCTCAAATCAAACACAGTCCTTTGACTTCCAAGTTGTAGTTTCAAAATATTGTTGTAGAGTCAAACGATAATATAACGCCTTCATTAAAGCAGCACTCAATGTTTTTAGGGTCATTTAACCTTCCTGATTGTCATGCAGCTAGAGGGGTTTTCAATCTTTTTACGTCAAGTACCACCCCCAAGAAAATACTCGGCTCTCAAAGTATCACCGTGCCCGACCTTAAACTACAGTAGCATAGTAGGCCCAAGTGTTCATCAGAAACTTTAATTTTCAATCTAATACCATCATAGGCAACTGTAACATGATGGACAAATTGAACATTCTTATTTTTTTAATCAATTAAAACTTTGCTTAGGGACTACAGTATATAACTCAAATACTCTGATTATAATTTTTACATTTAATAAATTTATATCGTGATACCTACCATTACCAGAAAGGGATTTAATTAAGACCGGGATAATGACTGTTAGGCCAGATTGCCCAGCCCTATGACCTGACACGTTTTGTTACTGCTGTGAAAAATGAATTGAGTGAATCACTCAGCCACATCATATTTTTTTCTCTTCTCAAAGGCAGGTGTTCCACATGACAGGCGAAGTCCCGCCCTCCATGTCAGGGAGCTGCAGCTGTTCCCTAAATGGTCACATGTACATATTTGGAGGTTGTGATGACAACGGTCAGACCAATCAGGTGAAATTTATGATCCAAAGTCGATGTCATAATACTTTGCAATGGGTATCAAAAGTCTCTACACCTCGGTGCAAATGCCAGGTTTTCATGCTTGTACTCACACACCTTATTTTTGTTCTTCTTCTTCTTCTTTTTATACCGCAACCTCATTATTTTGACACCTCATAAGAAAGTCATTGAAAAGCTGTATATCCATCCTTGCTGCTGTAAATTGCGAATTTCTCCATTGTGAGACAAATAAATGTTTTCTTATCTTATTTTATCCTATCTTAAAATAAGCCAGAAAGACGAATGTAATAAATTTATCGTGTGACTTGTCAACAGATCTATCGCGTGAAGCTGACAGGTGATCATTACGCATGGACCAAAGTCGTGCATTGCGTCGGTTCCGCACCGTCGCCTCGAGACAAATTGTCCTGCTGGGTTCACAAAGGAAGGTAGGCACAGTGAAGAAAGGTGACTTCTTCAGATTCAAGATTGTAATGTCTGCATCCATCCTGCATTAATTTTAAAAAATGTGCTTTAGGATCATCTACTTTGGAGGATATGGTCACAAATTGGTGGAAGAGGTGGACAGAAGAAACAGGAGCTTCATTGTAGATGATATATCGGAGGTAATTTCAAGAGTAGATTCAATGAACGTGTGTGTATGTGTGTGTCTGTGTGTTTTTCCAGAGCTAAGAATTCCTCAGATGTTGTTGGTCTTGTGTCTTGTTTAAGGGCGTCATGTGGGGATGGAACAACGAGGTTCACATATTTGACCCCACGCAATCCAGTTGGGGTCAACCTCAAACACACGGCCGCGCTCCGGCCCCCCGAGCGGCTCAGGCCTGCGCCATGCTCGGAAATCGAGGCTACATTTGTGGCGGGAGAGTTAAGGTGAGCCGTTTTTTTCCAGCAGTAGTCTTACCTTGGAGATAAAACACGATTGTGTTCCAGCATCTTCATTTTTTTGTCATGAATGCAGGAAACCCGAAAAAATGACATTCACTGCTTGGACCTTGACTCTTGGACGTGGTCAGAAATGTGAGTGACTGTGACATATTGCTCTTTAACGGGGATTCCTCTAAAGTCACCGTGCTGAAAATGATTTTTGTCTAGAGTCCCTGTGTCCAGCGTTCCAGTGGGCAGGTCATGGCATTCTCTCACAGCGGTGTCGGACAGCAGCTTGTTTTTATTTGGAGGTCTCAGTGTGGACTGCAAACCTATGAGTAAGCACGTTTACGGTAACAGCTGATCAACATTTTTGGAGGAAAAAAAGGCAAAACATTTTGGGGTGAAAGCACCAATGGAGAGTTCATCCCAAGGCATCATTTTCCACAATTTTGTGATTCCTTTTCATTTTTGTCGCTGCATTACCAGGTGATGGTTGGCTCTTCGATGTGGAGACAAAGACATGGGGGGAAGTGGAGCATCCCTTTAAGAACAAACCAAGGTAGCAGTTTTGGCGCACAACGAGTTGCTTTAAGCATGATTCACAAATGTTAGGCTTGGAAAAAAAAAATCATCTTCTGTGTTTTAAGGTTATGGCACACGGCTTGTCCAGGCAAGGACTCTGATGTCATCGTGTTTGGAGGCAGCTGTGATTACATCCTCCTTGTTGACACTGTGAGTACCAACAATACGAAAATATTTGTGGCAGGTGTCAATCAGTCAGTAATGGACTTTTACTTATGTTCACTTTATTTTTGCCATTTCATAGGAAGAATATACAATATATTTCAACAGTGCTGGTTAAAAGCAAATTGTCATTTAAAAAAAACGTTGTCCTGGTGTTTTTTTTTTTCCAAGCACTTCAAAAAATGGTTTAAGTGAAGTGGAACTTCTGTGGGATTCCGATTCAATTGGATGTGGTTGGGTCATATCGAGAGGCCGTTCTACTTGCCGTTTTACATACATATGAATGAGTACTCTGACTGTGGCGCTTCCTTCAAAGAGACGTTTGTCTCTCAAAGAAAAGATGATGTAATACGCATCTCGATATATTCTAAAGTGGAACGATTCGATTTGGTTGTATTCAATGCACTCAGATTTTGAAACGTTTTGAAAACTTTTTTTTTTTCATTTCAACACTTGTCCATTTGTTGTTTTTGTGCAAAATTCACCAAGCACTAACCTCGGGGATGAAATAAAAATGAAATGACACCGCTGCTCTGGACCTCATTACGGAATAAAAATTCAGATCAAGCTGCTATGGATTTTCTGTGACAGAGGTCCTGCTTTGAGGTTCTTCCGACTTGTGCCTTCATGAGCAACATGTTGATTCGTAAAAGAAAATAAAAGCAAAGCCATTGTCGCTGTGTACAGGGCCACTGCAATGATGCACTTGTCTTCCAGATGGCGCCATACCCACTCTTCAGGTAAACTATTATGTATTACATTGACAAAAAAAGTTTCAACTTTAGCCATTGCTTGGTTAATTTTTTTCTCCCCCACATATTCAGCTATCAACACAATGATTTCCGTTAATTTCATTCAAACTTTATCAACTTCTCAAAGGCTGCTTCAGTAAAACGGCAGTGGTCTTTTGCCCCCCATCGTGTGGCATCCGTTGGTAGTTCAAAACCCTTTTCAAGGGGCGCATCCGTTGCTTGCGGAGCTTTGGCTATTGGCGGCAGAGCGCAGTCGCTAACCCCCCACAAATGGCGAAGGTTCACTGTATATTATCTTTTGCATGGACATGAAAAATGACACTTTTTATGCTGCCCACAGAATTTGCGAGGACTACATAGCAAAGAACGCACGCGAGTATGACGCGCTCCGAAAGCAGCTTCCACTTCTTCCTCCCAAACTGTGCGCATCAGTGAGGAGGAGAATGTCTTTCTACAGGCCTTCAAAGAAACAACACACGCAAGTTTTCTGAATGCCAATAACAATGCAGTTTATTATTATGATAGCTTTTTTTTTAAATTGAAATTGAATTGAATGTGGGAGAGCAAATTTGTCTTGTGTTCAAATACATGTCAGGAATTATATTTTTTATTATTACACAAATGTGAAATGATCTCGTGCTGGCTGCCTGCTGTCATGATGATGATTAAATGGTACGTGAAAATACGGTCGAGTCACACTTTACATTTTTGTAAGAAGCTCACAACCTGCGTTCTGGTGGAAACTCACCGGTTGTTAATGAGGTGCTCAATGCAAAGAAAGAAGAATTAAAGGGGAAAAAAAAGATGTGGAAATAGAGGAATAACATGGGGAAAAAAGGCTATTATGAGGGGAAAAAATAGTCACTACAGTAAGAAAGTTGTAATAATACAAGAAAAAAAGTGAACTGAATATAAAAAAAGTATGCATACTCAAATACAAAAATAATTTTGCAACATTTACATGAATAAACCTATATTATGACTTACTGGTAACACTTCTTGAAAATTGTTTTAACTTGAAGTATGGCTCAACAAAATATTCATTCATTTATTGACCAAACTGCTTGTCCTCACACATTATTTTATCTTTGTAATAACTTTTTCCATGTCATAGATTTTCTCAAAAATCTGTTGTTTTTTTTTCACCACTAGGTGCCAGCACAGCCCAATGGTTCAAACCTAAACAGAGAAGTGATGGCTCCAATTAGGAGGCATTTTTTGGCACACATTCCTTTCTTCAAGGGGTGGAGAAGTGCTGCCTTAACTGTGGTCAGGAAGGAAACCTGAAATAAACACGGCAAGCAGTCCACGCCTTCCTTTTAGCCGCTTGGCCTCAATAATGATGAAAAAATAAATCTCTCGCACTTCAATTGCCGTACATGCTGCAAGACATCATTTCCTTCGCAGCAAATCCAAAATGTGCCTCAACTGCTACTCCGCAAATATTATTTTGTTTATTATCAACAGAATGGTTATACGTTAACCTCCCGATTCCAAACGCAAACGGCGAGCGGTACAATAGAAGTTGGCTAAGTGTGTGTCTGCCTCTGCAAAAAAAAAACAAAACAAAACACGACAAACAATGAACTTAGCGTTAAGTAGCGGTGAGGGGGTCAACTAAATTCCCTCTCAATGGTGTCCATCAGTTCTTCCTCAGAGCCGTCATACAGGATGACTGGTGTGGCGAGGGGGGGCATGCTGTGGCCAAAAGTGCTGAGAACAGGAGAAACAAAAGTCAAAACATTTGTAATTCTAACACTTGACTGCAAAAAAAAGCATTTCACATCATGTGCCACATGTGTCTCGGATTGGTTGTTTTTTCACGGGTGTGGTGGTTTTGTGTACTGTATTTTAGAGGCCCAACATTGGACCACTGATGGCTGATTTTTTTTTTTCCACAGATCATATTCATTGTGTACTGTCAAATTGTAATGACTGTTTAAACAAATGACTTTTTTTTTAATGACAAGAGATGGTCTTAATTATAAGGTACGGATATTTTTTATAATAAAATGCAATGATAATGATGCTGAAAAATAATCAAAAAGCTTAACCTATCATGAACGTTTCTAGTGTTTCTCAGGAGTGGATCATTTCAACATTTTACTGCGCATGTCTAGACTTGTTGCAGAACAAGCGTAGCAAAACAAGATTCTGTGACCTAAGTGAAGCGGAGTTATCCACGGTGAGCAAAGAAGAGGATAAACCACCTAAGGTTTGAACCTTTTTTACAGTGACATCCTCTGAGCATCACCGACGGCAACAAGAGCCAGGCGCTCTTGCCAGTTGCGGTAGCACTGCTGTCAGTGTCAGCCGAGGAGGATGCAGTCGAGTGGAGAGTGACACGAGTGACGTGAGTATTAAACTTACGCCTGTGTTTGGGATAAGGCGCCATCTTCTTCTGTTGGTGGTCTTGTCAAGAAGGCCTGAGTAGAACACTGACCAGGAAGCAAAGACAGAATTGTGTTACGTGGTTTCAGTTTTTTTAGATTCCAAGTGCCACGATCTTAGAGCTGCGTCGGATCATCATTGTATTTTCTCTTTTTGCATTCAACAAACGCCCAACTTTTCCTCAAGTGTTAGGCTTGAAAAAAAGTTTGAGTATTTTTAGTCGTTTTGGAACGTGACATGCAGCGGCACTTCCGGAAAAGTCTCGAAAGGCTTCACCTTCCCTCAGTTGACAAATATGAATGACATCCCTTGATCTTAACCCCAAGCGGGGCCTAGTAACGATCCTCAGCATTTAAATCAGGCCTGTTGGAGGAGGGAAACATCTAAAACAGGCTGGATAGGGGGCTCTCGAGGACCAAACTTGAGCAGTTCGACTGTACAGGTCTACTTGATAAAAGGAAGCCGTCCTTAGTCCTTACCTGAGGCGGAGGTGCGAAGGCGTGATGGCTCCTGTTCTTGTTGCCTGCTCTCTGGGAGCCATGTGGCCCCTGTGCCCCACCGAGGCCGGAGGTGGTGGAGGAGGGGGTGGAAGAGGCGGAGGACGCCCCCTGCTGCTGCTGCTGCTCATCTTCCTCCCCGCTCCTGAAGTGACACAGTCCGTACGTCCTGCACCTCATGAATGCCTTCTTGGACGCCGTCTGGTTCTTTTTCCCCTTAGGGCGAACCGCCGCTCCCGCCTCGTCGAAGCCGCCCAGCTCGGCGTCCGCGTCGTCGTCGTCGTCGTCCCCGGAGAGCCCCGAGTCGTGGCCGGCGCTGTGGCAGTCCACCGGAGCTCGACGGCGGGAGTGGACCCTCAAAGCGTCGAAGGCGTCTCGTTTCGACGAAGTGACCGAAGAAGAGACGTTTTTCGCCGGCTTCGCCTCGCCGAAGCCCACAGGTGCAACTTTCGTCACGCGGCTCGTTCCGCTACCCATCCCGAGGTTAAGCGTCTACTTCAGTCATCTGAAAGTCACCGCGAGTGTCGCGGTTCAAGTGAAATGTGACATAAAAGTAACAAGTCAGCCTCAGTTTGGACTTTAATGTCACTTTGTTGAGCGCATGACCCAAACGGAGCTCCACATAAGGATGTGAAACGGCGGCTTGGTTATGTAACACGACTTGGACGCAGCAGCACATGGGAGGAAAAAAACACTCCGCCTTCTCATAAAAGGACAAACATTCATCGTTGAGTTTTCCAGCTTTTTTCCCCCCTCATCTTTTTATGGTAGCAAGAAAAAAAGAACTACCGTTTTTTCGAGATAAAAATAATAATACGACGATGAAGCCATAAAAGTCGTAATATTACAAGACTGGAATTGAATCTTGCTTATCTTTTCAAAAGTCGTAATTGCCTTATGATAAAATCTGACTTTTCAAAAAGACAAAGGAGATTCCAAGAAAACAGTGCCATTTTTTACGGCAAAGAATTGGCAATCTCGTGAAAGTTAATAGTGTGTGACTTTTTCTTGGAAAAAGACACTTTTTTTTAAATCCAGAAAAGAAAAATCATATTTGGAATGACGGCTTTTATCTCGAAAAATATACCTTTAAATCAGAAGGGACAAAATATTTTTGGATTAGAAAAAAGTCACAGACTTTTTATCTGCCAAAAATTTGTGGCAGTAATTGAAATCTGCGCCAATTTCCTCAATTTGGAAAAAGTCATTTTTCAAGCAAGAAGATGTAACGTGTGTGAATAAAGTCGATTTTCTTTCAAGAAAAAAAAGCTCCACGGCAAGAAGTGGAAATCTTCTAGAAAAAAAAAAGTTTTGTTTTTGAAATAAACAATCACAATATTGTAAATATAAAGTCATTTTTTGATAGAAAGGTGTAATATTATGAGCACAGTCATTTTTAAAGCAAAATAAAAATGTATTTTTTTAAAAATTGTGATTTACAAGAATACAGACAATCTTGTGGGGAATGTCAAGTGACAGTTGTTCAAGAGTAAAGATGCATAGCTTTCAAAAAAAAAAGTTTTAATCACAGAAGAAGAAATACTTTTTTGAGACTCGGAATAATAATAGTCCTAAAGTCCTAACAAAAATAATGCAAAAATTGGTCTGGTTTTGTTGGAAAAAAATATCCGGAGATAGCCCGTTCTCTGCTCTATCGACCTCTGCTCTATCCTGTAGCAGGCAAGGCCATTACATCATCCTGCACCGCTCCAACAGTCGGTGTGATTTACAAAGCATCAGATCATCTGCAAAGAGAAGCCCCTCGCCAGCCTGTGCTCAGCTAATAAGACTTTAGTGAGGTCAACTGTGAGGCGTTTGGAGCCCCATCCACTCGCTTTGTTTTTTTTTTAATTTAGAGAAAGAAGCAACATTCCTTACTGACAGTAGATTCATCATGAAGCTTTTTTTGGGGGGCTGTGTGTGTTCGGTCCACTTGCACATACAAAGGACACAGCGGGGGCATAAGATGGGCCAAATAAAGCCCCCCACCCCAACCCCCGCATATCCCCCCTCCCAAAACCCTATAAGTCAAAGATGTTTGCTATGTTTCATTAGCGGGCCCCTGTGTTTTGTCGCACATGTGTGCGCGTTATGGACCGTGACCAAGTCAAAGACACCTGCGCAACCTTTTCAAATGTTCCCGAATTGTGGACAGGGAAGCAATTTGAGGAAAGAAATTGTGGCCCAAAATGTCACTTGTGGGAATGGTCTCGCACACTTGTTTGACTTTTAGGACTAACTTGTTGTTGGATTCACAATCAAATATGCTACAGTGAATAGTTGCATTCATTATTATTGTGGTTGCAGGCTGGTTCTAATAGTTTGCACTCTCGCGTAGCTAAAATTGTTTAAAGAAATATATCATACCTAAAAATAGGGACTATACGTCTCTACTTGCCTGTAAATCCTTGAAAAATGCTCCGAAACTACGCACGATACTGCATCACCAACCCGACAACTTTGTTGGTCGGCTGCAAATTACGCTGAGCAAAATGGAGAGAGGCCGCAGCGCCCTCGAGATGTGATGGTGGGCCGAGTTGTGACTCTTTAGGTGAAAACAGAATTAACTATTTCCTCCCTCTCTGGACAAGCATTATCTTCCATAATCCGAGCCAAATCTTTGTTATGTCACTTTCATTTTGACAGCGTGTGCCTGCTGCTTCCTATGTGGTCGAGGTTGTGTTGTTTCTACACTGCTCCGTGTTTGATTGTGGCTCATTATAAAGAGATGAGGCGCACATCTGGACAAAAAGTCAACAGCTTCCAGACGAGTGGGGTGGAGCCTCTGGAACAAGATGAACACCACAACCCAGCACGCTGCATAACTGTGGGCTTTTTTAAATTTTTTTTGGTCAGCCTCACTCTGCTTCCTGCACAGAAGACTTGTATGCTCAACAGTCGTTGCATTCACAAGTAAGATTCAGCACTCAGATGGATTTCTATGCGACTTGTTTTTACACCACAAATGACAAGCAGTTTGGTGTTTACCACAAATTGTAGTATGGTGTGATGAGGAAAGGCGACATTTGAAGCCCCAAAATACTATTGTTGTGAGAAATTCGGTTAGCAGCGGTACTCCATTAGGACTCCAGTAAATGTGTTTATACAATACCTTTCATTTATAGTCTGCTCTTGAGAGCTTTTGTAAACAGGTCAGATAGAGGCTAACATGTGGCTAGCTGAGTCAGGCTGTTGTTTGGATTTGTTTTATTCGTCTGGAATGAGACGCTTACTCTATCTGTCTGACTTTTCCAACTTTTTGATTAGACCTTAAGCTTTGTGGTCAAATTTATTCCAGGTTGACGCCCAACAAGCTCGTGCCAACTTCATCTGGATAACTTCATACGGCCGTGGGCCGCAGCACACTGACTATTGTGGCAGAGCGCCACACGATTTCATGAGTCTCGAACTGCCAATGTGGAGTCAACACTTTTGACTGGCCGATGTTGTTTGAACGTATGAACGTGATGAAGTCAATCGAATCTGTTGGTAAAGTCAGTACCCCGTGGCATTATGGGGAAAATGCTATGTTTTAGCATTCAGCCCATGTTTGAACCAATACATTCAAACAACTTTGCCAAATGTCTTCGACCGACTTAACACACACACAGCAAACCTTATTTAGCTAACTTTTACTGGCTAATCGAACAAGGTTAACAATCAGCCTAGAGTTTTCCACCAAACTTTTTCTGGCTAATCAAACCAGGCAAAATGTCATTGGCCAAATTTATCTGGCTAACCTAATAAAGCTAGCAAAAGTTAATGTTATCTGGAACTCTACCCAGGCTCAAGTTATCCTGTTAACTTTATCTGACGATTCAAATTAGGCTAATTTACCATGGCTGGAGTTATCCAGCTAAATTTATCTGTCTAGGCTATTCAGGCTAACTAAACCAAGTCAAACTAATTCAATTAACCTTTATCACACGAAAGTTAATTTGCCATCTTTATCACATTGATATCATCCAGCTAATATTAGGTTATTGGACTAATCTAATTGGGCTTTAACTAATTTGTTTGATGAACTTCATCAAGCTAAAGATATCTTGTCAGTTTTACTCAGTTAATTTGACTTGCTCTCTATTTTTTGTAAAATGAATTCCTGTATACGTAAAAGTTGTCATTTGCTGCCATTTTAGGGTATCTACAGGCAATCACTTTTTTTTTTACGTGGGGGGTGTCAATTGCAGCTATTTATGGGTCTCTATTTGTTTCTTAATGAAGAATTGGAATTAAATAAATCAGATTATTTTCAGTTGCATAATGTACTGTTAAACTAAAGCAGGATTTAAGTATACTGCTGTACTCGTGTGAACAAAATACTCCATTGCAGACAATTTGGACCCATAAAGACTGACACTTAAAGACGTAATGGAGAGACCTGCCCGGAAAAGAGATGTTAAGCGGGACACAGTTGCCACGGCAACAGGCACTGAATCCATGGGGAAAAATAAGTCAGTGCCAGCTTTATTTATCTTCCAGGCCATCCTTATTAATCGCCTCCATTACGACATATAAATGCAAACTTCTGACGTGAAAATTACGTCACGCACATGAACTGGTGACCCCCTGCAAGCTTTATTTTATTTTATTTTTTTTTGTTGGGGGCGGGGGGGTGCTAATTTATTGCGTTCTACCATGTGTTGACATCGGAAACCAGGAGGTGGCGCCATCGGTCAGTGTAATTTGATTTAATTTGGGATTAACGCGGATAATCTGCTATTTGTTCTTTTACGAGTCCGTTTCATGTAAACAGCCATAGAGTCATTACATTTAAAAAAAAGGGCTATATGAGACATACGTTTCATCATCAACATCAGAAAATAATTATTTGGGGTTCTAATGACTATTTTTCCTCATTATAGTGACCTATAGTTGTGTTTATTTACACAAACTGCAGAGACTACCAGTACGGTGTTTTGGGGTTTTTTTTTGTACGTTTTTATGACAACATTATACACAGGGTCATCCCTCCCAAACCGCACTCTCACCAGCATGGCTCAAAGTTATCCTCTTTGTCAAAAACACCCAGCAATCAACACTAGTGATTGGATTTTCGGCTCTTTTCGGTGACCCAGTTCATTTGGATCGGCTCAGTGAAAAGAGCTTTTTTGTACTTTTTGGCTCTCAAACGGCTCTTTTAACTTTAGCTTTTCTTTTCAATATTTATGACACATTTAGCATACATTTTGATAAATGACTTGGTGAACTAAATATTGCACTTTAGTTCAACTAGCCCACCAATCAGAGAACGCCAAATTTGCATAACCACTCCCCCTTTCCACCAATCACAGCATGTCATTGTCATGCTCCATGCTGTCAGCGAATCATCAGACATCATTCCAGCCAGGCCACACCCACTTTCCTGGATTTTTCTGCCTGGAAAAAGAAAATCCAGGAAAGAAAATTTTTGGAAAAAAAAAATTCAAAAAAAGTGAGTTCAAAAAAGATTGTGGTGATGTGTTTAAAAATGAAGTTGAGTTGAAGTGTTCTTTGTAATCAAGCTTTATTTCTTTTGCAGAGTAGACAATCACAAAAGCAGAGGAAAAAGTTGGATGGCAGTCTGCTTGTTGCTGGGCGGCGAAGTGGTCAGCTCTTGAGAAGAACGTGGGACAGGTGTGTTGACCTGAGAGGAAAGGCATCCGTGAGTTACACGCAAGTCAATTTCTTGTGCAGACAAAGATGTGTTGGGCATGAAATTTACCAGGGAGATAGACTCTGTGTTGGGTCTTTCGAGAGCAGGAAGCCGATCATGTTTACTGCTGCCTGGGGGAGAAAAAAAAAAGTCAAAAAAGTAGTCATGATGGTGCATTGAACGAGTGTAAATGTCTCCTACTTTTCAGGCTGGCCCAAAGTTTGACTTCAGCACCTTGCGAATAACAGGAAGAAGAGCAAAAAGTGTTGCCTGCAGGTCTGTGCTCGTAGGTGGACTCTGGCGGTGAGCAGGTTACTCCCTCTTGTGGCACGGAGGACCCAAGAACAATCTTCCTTCAACTCTGAATAATGAAATGAGGCTTGTTGAAATGAGACTTCTGACCAGCTCGGTTCGCCTGATCACCACGCGAGGTCTTTTACCATTCGGCCATTCTGCTGCGAAAATTTCGAAATTTTTATACGTAGTCAAAGGCAGCCGACCACACGAGGTTTTGAAGGTTAAAAGAAAGAACATAATTGGTGAGACGGTTGGTGTCTCTCGTGGGCGATGTGACGGCACTCCAACCTCATCCATAACCCATCCACAACGCCAGTATTTCCTATTGCCTGCCTTCAGAATGCCATCCTGAGATCAGGAGATAGTTTGCAAAGCCAACTTCGTTTTCGATTGAAGACGAGTTGCACAAAGAGATTGTGTCGTTTTGTCATTTTGCTTTCTTGGCCACGGGTGTCAAACTCATTTCACATTGTGGGCCACATAGGGACGTGGTTGATGTTAAGTGGGCCGGAGATTAAAAATTATACCATACTCTGCTATAAATAACCAAAATAATATGTCTTTCCTTTGTTTTGGTCAGAAGAGTCACAAGAACACTGGGAAAATGTTGAAATTTAATGAACATATCTTTTACAAAACATTTCATGAAGGACCTGAGATTTCCTTAGACAAATGTGCAATGTACTTTTATCATTCACATAATGTATATGCATTGCAACTGATCCCACTGACTGTACAAAGGCACAAAACCTGAACAAGTAAATATAGTAATGCACTTTTAAGATTAAATGAGATTTATGAAGAAAATAATTTTTAAACCATTTACACGAGCATATAAAATCTAAATGTAATCCCTGCCTACACCTTACAAACGAAGGAGAGTGCGATCATATGTGTAAAGAATAAAGTATTCACATGTCCTTGATAGTGTCTCCTGTGTTGGGTCTGTCTGAGACAGACTGAGGCTGCTGTTGTTGTCTGCTCTAATCAAAACAATGTTGTCTTTTCCTCTGATCAAAACAGAGATATTCCATTAATTGCACCTTATTAAAAATATAAATTCCGTGTCTTTTGTGCATTTTTTCACTTTTAAATTAAACTGCCGACCTGATCAAACCTCCTTGCAGGCTGGTATGTTATACACCCGTGATGAATAGTAAGGCGTTTTTAGCCCAAACAATGACCATGTATAGGAAGGCGTTTTAACCCGGAAAAAAAACGACCATGTATAGTAAGGCGATTTAACCTGAAAAAAACGACCATGTATAGCAAGGCGCTTTTAGCCCAAAAAAAAAAACGACCATGTATAGAAAGGCGTTTTGAGCCGAAAAAAAAAATGACCATGAATAGTCAGGCGTTTTTAGCCGAAAAAAACGACCATGTATAGGACGGCATTTTTAGCCAAAAAAACGACCATGTCTCGTAAGGCGTTTTTAGCCGAAAAAAAAACGACCATGGAAAGTAAGGTGTTTTTAGCCGAAAAAAAAAACGACAATGTATAGGATGGCGTTTTAAGCCAAAAAAAAAAGACCATGTATAGTAAGGCATTTTTAGCCGAAAAAAACGACCATGCATAGTAAGCCATTTTAACCCGAAAAAAAATGACCACGTATAGTCAGGCGTTTTTAGCCGAAAAAAACCACGATGTAAAGGAAGGTGTTTTTAGCCAAAAAAAAAAAACGATCATGTGTAAGAAGGCGTTTTTAGCCCAAAAAAACGACCACGAATAAGAAGGAGTTTTTAGCCAAAAAAAACAACCATGTATTGTAAGGCATTTTAACCCGAAAAAAACGACCATGTTTCGTATGGTGTTTTTAGCCCAAAATAACGACCATGTATCGTAAGGCGTTTCTCCAAAAAATAACGACCATGTACTGAAAGGCGTTTTTAGCCGAAAAAAAACGACCATGTAGAGTTAGGCGTTTTTAGCCGAAAAAACGACCATGTATAGTCAGGCGATTTAACCCAAAAAAAACGACCATGTACAGTAAGGCGTTTGAGCTGAAAAAAACGACCGTGTATAGGAAGGCATTTTAACCCAAAAAAAAATGACCATGTATAGTAAGGCGTTTTTAGCCCAAAAAAACGACCATGTATAGTAAGGTGTTTTTAGCCGAAAAAAACGACCATGTATAGTCAGGCGTTTTTAGCCGAAAAAAACGACCATAGTATAGTAAGGCGTTTTTAGCACGAAAAAAACAACATAGTATAGCAAGGCGTTTTTAGCCCGAAAAAAAACGACATCGTGTACTAATGCGTTTTTAGCCCGAAAAAAACGACTTAGTATAGTAAGGCGTTTTTAGCCCGAAAAAAACGACCATGTATAGTAAGGTGTATTTAGCCCGAAAAAACTACCATGTATAGTAAGGCGTTTTTAACCGAAAAAAAACGACATAGTATAATAAGCCGTTTTTAGCCCAAAAAAAAAGACCATGTATAGTAAGGCGTTTTTAGCCCAAAAAAACAACATAGTATAGCAAGGCGTTTTTAGCCCGAAAAAAACGACATCGTGTACTAATGCGTTTTTAGCCCGAAAAAAACGACCATGTATAGTAAGGCGTTTTTAGCCGAAAAAAACGACATAGTATAGTAAGGCGTTTTTAGCCCGAAAAAAACGACCATGTATAGTAAGGCGTTTTTAGCCCGAAAAAAACGACCATGTATAGTAAGGTGTATTTAGCCCGAAAAAACTACCATGTATAGTAAGGCGTTTTTAACCGAAAAAAAACGACATGGTATAATAAGCCGTTTTTAGCCCAAAAAAAAAGACCATGTATAGTAAGGCGTTTTTAGCCCA
>CAAKHF010023751.1:5437-19673 GCA_901007745.1 Hippocampus kuda | reverse complement strand
GTCTGAAATACCACTTAATGGCCAAGCACACAGCTGATGTGAGTACGCCGCCCCCTCGTCTAAGACAGACAGCTATGGGTCATTTCAAAGCGAAGAAAATGGATAACACGACGAAGAACAAATTTGCTGAAGCCAGCGCTAAATGTACTGTATGTCACTGACGCGATTGTTACTTGTTTGGACCTATTTTGTGTGGAAGGTTACTGTGTTCCGTGTCCATATAAATAATGGGGGTGGAGCGTCTCTGTGTTCGTCTGACAGCGACGGTGCGCTGAGGCATGTCGAGAGTTCATTAGTGCAGTGGTAGCGACCTAGCGAACACACTGAAAATAAAACATCTCCAGTGTTGTCATCTAACCAAGTGTAGTCATCCGAAATGATGTCTACACAAAACCATAGAGAGACTTCCGCGCAAGAAGGACCAACAGAATCAACATAGCCTGACTGCTGTGTTCAAAGCAAACTTGAGAAAAACGAAGTATGCAACAACCATGACTTAAATCCACTATAGGCTGAGTACTAGTTTACCTTAGATGTGCACTTTATAATGTTATATTGCTCTGTTTTGATTAAATAAAAAGAGCTGTTAAAGCAGTTGTTGTGTGACAAAATATTTTTTTCACTGTTGTTGATGGACAGTAATATTGTGTGAGAGATCATGTGTGAATAACTGCTCCAAGTGAAAAATGTTCATGTAAAATTGAAAATCGAAATTGTTATTTCAGTCAATATTTGCATTTTGCATATAGAAAACTGATTCATGATTCCATGTTGATGAGAGCATTAAAATGGGGAAAAGTAGGACAAAAAAATATAAAAGGAAATTCAGAAACGATAAAAAAAATGCGTGAGTAATCACGATTAATTTTTTGTTAATTTTAGTTAATTATGACAGTTGCATTTTTAATTAGATTAAACATTTTGATCGTTTGACAGCTCTAATATATACATACATATTCTTATTGCATTTCGTGTGCATACCTCCTTTAGACAAAAGTATTACTTCAAAAATTATCAATTTTGCTTGGATCTAAATATACCATTTTGGTTTTAGTTCCCCATGAGTTCACGGAGTGTGACATTTCCGGATCAAATATGTACGGGAATGGACAGGTAATTTGAAAAGGGACACTGGGACATAATCACGCCATCAGCACAGTCGACTGAGTTGTAAACATTCACACCTGAGTGGCAGGAAATAGCGCTACTTGGAAATGGATATGTTTTGTTTCTATGTAGAGGGTCATCTATAAAAAAACAAGTGTGACGCAGAAAACCTCACACTCCAACAGCAAAATGTGTTTTCACCCAAAGGAAATAAGTATTGTACACTGTAATTTTTGTGTTATGTGTATTTTCTGAGAGTGAGATGGCAGCTCTTTCACAGTCTTGGACAGTGGTTTGAATCGTTCCTGATTCAATGGGCCCAACAGTTGCCTCTGATTACGACCACGCTGAATTTTCGCAATTGACTTTCATTGAGCCATCAAACCTTCTATTCAAGTTTCTGGCTCATTATCCAGTGAGCTGCATAAATTCTGACACACCGTGATGGTTGGTGGTGGTAGAGTTCAGGCAACAAAAGCAAGAGAAGTCAAGAGTTCATGGGAAATGTATTCATGACAAAAAGATAACCAACTTCAAGATTTAAAAAAAAAACATCCATGGTATAAAATAAATGAGATCCCAAAGAGCAAGGAAATATGGGGAACAGACAGGCAATTTAAAGGAAACTGAACTCGAAATACCAACCAGACATCTGATGTCAATTCAACATCACAATGACACCAAACACTAATATCAAATTGTCATCATCATTTGGTCAAAATTGTCACTCAAAATGGCATCAAGCCTTTGACAGCATTTTGATACATGTTAAATGTTATTGATGTTATGTTGACATTACAGTACTTCAATATTAAGGTTCTTTGAAATTTCACCCAAATATTGCTGTTATTTTGACATGTTTCTATGTCAAACTTGTGCAAAGAAACCAAAAAACAAAAACACTATCTCCATAATGTGTGTAATGTGTGTACATGCCAACAAAATTCTTTTAGCATTGCTGACCAACACAAGGGGGCTGGTTGAGGACCTGTCTCATAGCGCACTGTAAGGCAGGTCTTTTGGTTTATGATCGCAAACAACTTGGTTGAAGCCAACTGGCTGATGTTGGTTGATGTATTTTCTGTGTGAATATTTAGAGTGAGACTTTAATGGCTTCATGCTAGTTGCCAAGTCTTTTGTCTGTTATCATCCCTAAAGAAAGAACCATTCATTCATTCATTCATTCATTCATCTTCCGAACCGCTTCATCCTCACTAGGGTCGCGGGGGGTGCTGGAGCCTATCCCAGCTGTCTTCGGGCAGTAGGCGGGGGACACCCTGAATTGGTTGCCAGCCAATCGCAGGGCACACAGAGACAAACAACCATGCACGCCCACACTCACACCTAGGGACAATTTAGAGTGTTCAATCCGCCTGCCATGCATGTTTTTGGAATGTGGGAGGAAACCGGAGCACCCGGAGAAAACCCACGCAAGCCCGGGGAGAACATGCAAACTCCACACAGGGAGGCCGGAGCTGGAATCGAACCCGGTACCTCTGCACTGTGAAGTCGACGTGCTAACCACTGGACTACCGGGCCGCCCTAAAGAAAGAACCAAAAAATAAATTTAAAAAATCACACTCAATGCAAAATGCTTCACCTTATCACAGAAGTCAAAATTTTGACCAATCGCCAACATCAAATTGATGTCACGTGCCCGCTGGGAAGGGGGCTCACCTAAACAGAGGCACAAGTGCCTGGAGAGAGCTGATTGGTTGACATGAGGAGAGCAGCGCTGACAAGAACAGGTGGCGATGACATCACGAGTAGACAGGGGACCCAAGAAAACAAATAAAAAATGAATCCCAGAAGAAATTGGAAAAGTTCTGTACTGATTTGAACTAAAAGACTAACAACAAAGTTGCTCTATGTATTATTTATGTATTTAGTTGTTTGCATTGTGTTGCCATGCACGGCACATTTGAGGCCCCTCTTTCACAGTTAAGTGCTTGCTGCCTTGAAGAAGTGGTAGCCAGGTGAAATCAAAGGTCATCTAGCATGACACAGACTCTAATCAAGGCTCATTATCATCCTCCTCCATCGACCTCATCTTGCACTGCTCCAACCACACATTGGCTCATTAGTCTCTTGGACTTACAGCACCAAAATGAATCATGGCCTTAGCTGATGTTAGATGGGACATTACGCTTTCTGTGGAAACATCAGCATCAATCTAAAATGTACTCTAACCTTGACAGGTGAACTTCATTTGACCTGTAATCTTTTGACTGTCCAACTGTTAGACGTTTCACTGCTTTATGCACAAGCGTTCATCTTCAAAATAAAGCTCCCTGACTTGAACATATCCTCCACGCCTCTCTGCCTGTCGACGGATGGTGTCCAAGGTGCGTGGGAGAATGTCTGCCCTCTCGTCCCTGATGATGACGTTGTCTTCATGCCTCCTTTGCCTCTATGGCATAGGTGTCAAACTCGAGGCCCAGGGGCCAGATCTGGCCCGCCACATCAGTTTATGTGGCCCGCGAAAGCAAACCAAACATGTTCACTTCCATGATGCGTGCTAAAATCTTCTTCCGAACCGCTTTATCCTCACTAGGGTCGCGGGGGGGTGCTGGAGCCTATCCCAGCTGTCATCGGGCAGTAGGCGGGGGACACCCTGAATTGGTTGCCAGCCAATCGCAGGGCACACAGAGACAAACAACCATGCACGCCCACACTCACACCTAGGGACAATATAGAGTGTTCAATCCGCCTGCCATGCATGTTTTTGGAATGTGGGAGGAAACCGGAGCACCCGGAGAAAACCCACGCAAGCCCGGGGAGAACATGCAAACTCCACACAGGGAGGCCGGAGCTGGAATCGAACCCTGCACCTCTGCACTGTGAGGTCGACGCGCGAACCACAGGGCCACCATTCCACCCCGACCCATAATTCATTCATTCATTCATTCATTCATTCATTCTTCTTCCGAACCGCTTTATCCTCACTAGGGTCGCGGGGGGGTGCTGGAGCCTATCCCAGCTGTCATCGGGCAGTAGGCGGGGGACACCCTGAATTGGTTGCCAGCCAATCGCAGGGCACACAGAGACAAACAACCATGCACGCCCACACTCACACCTAGGGACAATATAGAGTGTTCAATCCGCCTGCCATGCATGTTTTTGGAATGTGGGAGGAAACCGGAGCACCCGGAGAAAACCCACGCAAGCCCGGGGAGAACATGCAAACTCCACACAGGGAGGCCGGAGCTGGAATCGAACCCGGTACCTCTGCACTGTGAAGTCGACGTGCTAACCACTGGACTACCGGGCCGCCCGCGTGCTAAAATCCCGACCAAAATTTAAAATTTTCCGATGTAATAAATAAGAGACCTATTTGAAGTGTTTTCTTGTAACCAAACCCCTCATTTCAGTAACTTAAACAATAGTTGAATAAACCGTTATTGTTGACTTTTTTTTAATTTGGTTTCAGTCATTATGACCCTCCAAGGGAAACGGTAACTAAAATGTGGCCCACGACAAAAATGAGTTTGACACCCCTGGTCTATGGCCTCCTTCATTCATTTTTTTTTTGAAGGAACTAATCTATCTATCTATCTATCTATCTATCTATCTATCTATCTATCTATCTATCTATCTATCTATCTATCTATCTATCTATCTATCTATCTATCTGTCTGTCTGTCTGTCTGTCTGTCCGTCTATCCAAAACAATGGGAACAAATTGACTATTCATTTATTTATCTTATCGAGCCAAAAATATATTGATCCGGCCAATTTTGGATTCAATTGGGGTGAATGTGGCCAATGAAGTCAAATGAGTTTGACACCCTTGCTCCAAATGCAATACAGGTGTCCCTTTATCCCCTTTGAACCCAGTGTTTAAAAGCAGTGATCCTTATTGTTGTTTTGATTTTGATTTTTCATTGCTGTACATATTAAGCACGGCTGATCTCATACTGTGAACTGATAAAGTATTCCAAAACAAACAAACCAGGATGTGAAATGAAATGA
The DNA here is from genome assembly GCA_901007745.1 of Hippocampus kuda. Lineage (NCBI taxonomy): Eukaryota > Metazoa > Chordata > Actinopteri > Syngnathiformes > Syngnathidae > Hippocampus > Hippocampus kuda. The sequence goes on along the minus strand of CAAKHF010023751.1, from coordinate 14,594 downwards.
ACCCATGATGGGGAAGAGAGAAGTACCAGTACTGTATTGCGATTGATCCATTGTAGCCTTACAAAGCCTGCCGCTGAAAATGGCGTTTTGAAAGCACGGACAGAGAACTCCATTCTGGAATTTCAGATTACGGTCCTTGGAAATTATTAACGCATTTTAAAAGAAACCTGCTGCACAAATTGGCGAAATTATTTGCACTAGACAGTGATTGAATGTTTTCTAAAATTATTTCCCATGTAACTTACTGTAAATGATGATAGAGCAGCATCACAGCATATTCGCTCATTTCTGCGCCATGGTGAAGTAGATGGTCAGGAAACAACTTGAATAAGTACTCAGCAGCACTACAGATTTAAAAGGAATCAGCATCATTCTTCCTGTTCTCACTGTACACTTTAATCCAGTGAGCTTTTTTTTACTTCCCCGTGTTTCTTTTTGGGTTACCTGTCACGGATACTCTCCTGTCTGATTGCCTCTGTTATGAAATTACAGTCCCATCTTTCTCATAATTGCAGCTCTCCCAAAGCAAAGTGCCATCATTTGAATTTGAATAACAGTTTTGTAACTGTCAGAAATAATCACTTCTTTCGAATTGCATTGCACGACAATGGTGCATGTGGTTAGCAGGTCTTCCAGCATGCACTCTTTGTGTCTGGGTTAGTACTGTGAGTGGTAGAAAATGGATGGAAGAACTGGATTTGGATTCCGAAAATTAAAATAAAAACAGCCTCTTGTGTGCAACTCTGCTCTGTTGTTTTACAGGCCCAGCATCTGTAGTTTGATGAGGCCAAGTTGAGCTAAGCCCCTTGTGCCAGCTTAGCTCTCTGACTGAAAATGTTTCTGCTTTCCAAATTTCCAAAGACCTGCATGGAAGTGTCCTTTACTGAGCTTAGTACTTAATGGAGCCAGTCGCATGTTATTTCTACTTGTATTAATGCGTGTGAGTACAGAGTCAATTACTTTGCGCAGCTACGGTAGCGAGAAAAAGTATTTGCTCCTTCCTGATTTATGTGTTCTTTGACTATTTACCACACACAAAAGTTTCGGGTCATCAAACCAATTTAATATCACACAGAGACAACCCAAGGAAATACAAAATGCAGTTTATAAATGCCAATTTATATTATTTAGACACATAAGAAAATCCAAAACTAACTGTCCCTGTGTGAAAAGATAATTGAATTGCCCCCTGAACCTACTAATGGGTTGTGCTATGCTTGGCAGCAATAACTGAAATCAAGCATCTGTGATAATTGGTGATGAGTCTTTCACATCACTGTGGAGGAATTTTGGCCCACTCTTCTTCACCGAATTGCTTCTACTCCACCGTATTGGAGGGTTTTCTAGCATGAACTGCACTTTTAAGATCACACCACAGTATGTACAAACTGATGGTTGAATGTTGTTCATTCATTATCCCATCAATCACAGCAAGTAGTCTTGGTCCTGAGGTAGAAAAACAGCCCCAGACATTCACACTGCCACCACCATGCTGCATTGTTGGCATAATGTTCTTTTTATCAAATGCTGTACCATTTTTACCTGATGTAACAGACAGCACATCTTCCAAAAAGTTAAAGTTTTGACTCATCAGTCCACAGAATGTTCTTCCAAAAGTCTTGAGGATGAAGATGTCTTTTGGCAAATGTGAGATAAGCCTTTGTGTTCATTTTGGACAGCAGTAGTTTTCGCCTGGGAACTCTCCCATGGATTCTATTTTTGGCCAGTGTCTTTTTTAGGGTAAAAATGTTGAACACTGACCTGAACTGAGGTCAGCGAAATCTGGAGTTCTTTGGTTGTTGTTTTACGTTCTTTTGCAACCTCTCTGATGAGTCGTCGTCACACTTTTGGAGGAATTTTAGCTGGTTGATCACTCCTGGGAATGTTTGCCACAGTTCCCAGTTTTCTCCATGAAAACCACCAACCTGGAAGTACTCATTGCTCTTGCCATCCGTTTGGACTATATGCAGGTCCGTCCACCGGCCGCGCAATCTCCTTAGTTGCAGGAGGGACCTATGCAACTCGATGGAGGAAGATTGTTGCTTGACGAGCGACAACAGAGGTGGCAGACTGGTACCTGTTTCTACTGCAGCCAATTGAGTCACCGAGTAGCCGCCTGTCCCCTGAGACTGTCACGCCAAGACCGTCAGCCTGCTCAACTGTAAGTCGGGTGCCCCTGTTTTGAAATCCGGTTCCAACATACACTGCGAACCAGATTGACTGACTTGAACAGATCATCCACATCTCTCCCTGCTGCCGCCGTCAAAGGATCGTGTCCTAGGTGCGTGTCTGCCTTCTCGTCACTGATGATGAAAGGATACAAAAATCAGGAAGGGGCAAATACAATTCAACAGCACTGTTCAAGAAAACTGCCCTACAAATTTATATTAATATTCAATGCGCTAGATCATCAGCAGTAGCAGTCAGACACATTCCAAAACAAATTTTGAGTTCATGGAAATCTGAGATACCTGTATGAAATATTTGCCTTAAACGATGGCCTAAAAAAACTGAGTACATTGCACGTGAATGTGTGTGTGGGGGGGGGGCGCGGATGTAAGGCGATGTTTTTGTCTTAGTTGTTTAGAAACACCCTGAGACTGTCCTCCATTTGATGTTCTTCTCCTCAGCACACGTGAACATAAATACAGTCAAACCTCGGTTTTCCAACGTCTCTGTTCTCGACCAAATCGGGTTTCCACCTAAAATTTCGAGTTTTTTATGCCTCGGATGACGACCGAATTTTCGGATCTCGAACCAACTGAGCGCACTTGAATGCGTCACTTGACTCCTCTCGCCTTCCTTACACGAGGAAGTGACGCTTCCTCGTGTAGCGTTCCATTGTGAACAGATGTGTTCAATAAAGATTTTTTTTTAAGAGCGTGGTTTCGGTTTTCGAACAAATCGGTTTTTGAACAGCCTTCTGGAACGGATTATGGTCGAAAACCAAAGTATGACTGTACTTGTGTTTTGCTGATCCGAGTCTGTGTGTCACTGCCACGATTGGCTGATAGCTGGTGATTCATTTGAACAGGCTTTGAGAGGCTGGCAAGATGAGGGAGGATGGGTTGGTGGGTCGAGGTGCGAAGGGGGGAGCAGGAGGTGAGTACGAAGACTTAAACCAAAGCCCGTAACAGTTGTCCGTTACTGTTTTTCGAACCATCACATCCACGCAGATACAGTATATGCAAATAGTGACAGCGTAATGTAAACACATTTTACCAGCTGTGAAAGAGAGCGAAATACAGTGAGAGGGAGACAGAGAGACAGAGAAGGGGGTGGGGGTGGAGAGAGACTGATGACAGCCTGCAGCCCCCAGCACGGGCAGAGCTCCTCGTTGTCTTCCAGACTGCAAGGAAAGAGAGAGAGAACCGTAAACTGCGAGTGCGTTGCGGTGCCATGCCAGTCGGTCCGCGAGAAGGAGTCCAGTGTGAACGACTCGCTTCAACCCACTGCGTCGATCGGTAGAAGGAGCTGCCGCACTAACAGGTGAGTCTCAGCAGCATCTTGACACTTTCCCCAAGCTCAGGCTCACTTGCCTTTCGGATAACAAAGAGTACATATTGACATTCTTACTAAAATGCTCATTATTTACAAGCTTGTCCCCAGTTAGAAAATGTCATTGCTGAAAGTTTTCCCAATGAAACAGCCGCGTCTATCATAAGGTGAGAAAGGAAGAGGTGTTTGTTGTTTTTTTTTCACGTGAGTGCGAAGGATTGTGTATCTCTTGAGTGGTATGTGAAAAAGACGACAGGGACGTGGGGAAAAGCATGGCCTCTGATAGGAGCGAATCTGCCTGGTATCCCCTTTCCCCCAGTGGAAATCCATGTGTCCCTGAAAGAGCGAGTGGGTGGAGTGGGAACGATTTCAGCAATGGCTTTGCCAACCGCTATCAGCCTTGTTTAGAAACCAAAGGGGGAAACATAAAGACCGTGCTGTTTTTAATGTTGCGCTTTAGGCGGGCAGCAATACTGGAAGCAATGTGCACACACATTGCAGCTCACAGCGTGTGGACACAGTTGTAACGCGACAACAGTCGGGTAAATCAGGAGGTGTTTACATTTCAGATTTTGCCTGTTTTTCTTCAGATTAGTGTGAGCCTTTTGTCACAGACGCACAAGAGAATCACTGCAGTCATCCTTCTTTGCTGTGGCATCGACAAGAGGCAATTTGTCTAGTACAAGATTGCCTAATTCCATAAGAGCCCCGATTGTATGTTTGCTGTGGAATGTTTTGTTGTTATTCTGTTGAATGCTTGATGTTGCATGTCCAAGCGGTATTAACATGAGTGAGCGAGAACTCGTTTCTTATCTCGCATATAAATGACATTACAAATCAGCCGCTTCTCCATTTTAGAATTCTTGTCTCCTGTGCTGTTGCATTATGGGATGTAAAGAAGGAACATCTTTCAGCGTGTGCAACTTGTAGGAGTGCACTCTTTTTCAACTTGAATGTGGCCTTGTTTTTGTGTTCAAGAAGAGAGGTAGGAGATGTTAGTAAAAGGGTCCACATGACGAGATGATATTTTACAGGCACACTTGATCTTGTCTACCCCTGTGAGTGAACGTTGCCCTTCCGTTTTTGCGACTCGGGATGCGGATGCTGCGCCCTGCAAGTGTCAACCTGTCAACCATTTTGGTCACGTCGAGGAATCAGTTGCAGCTCCCCAGTGAACCCGCCACGTTTTGGTTTTTTTTTTTTTTATCTAGCATCTGCCCATCAATCCTTCCCCGCCTTCGTGCTGCTCCCATCAGATTTGGAATGTTTGTCTCTTCACTTTGAGTGAGCACTACACACCCACCCCACCCCCACTCCACCCGCACCGCATCACCGCTCTGGTCACCACAGAAACGGCTGATTCAGGATGGGTGGGCGGGTGTCTCAGAGTTCTCGCTGCTGTACCCCATACAGTGCTTTCACAGTGCGCTTGTGCTTGTGTGCTGCTTTTATGTGCCTGACATGCTGACAGCTCAGGTGGCTCACTCGAACGTTACATGATTATGTCAAGACAACAAAGGCTATTTGTTGACTTTTCCCATAGGATGCGCATGGTTTTTGACTGAATTACCTTTTTAATACTTGGCATAATTTGAAATATCTCGGACGAGCTTTGTTTGTTTGATTTTTTTTTTCCTTCTCGAAATGCTTATTGGGGATTCTGACATCTTTCCTGACTTGTTTTAGCTTGATCGGGAGTGATCAGGTTGATTTTCTTTTCAGAGTCACCTGGTGTGTGTGTGTGTGTGTGTGTGTTTACAGATGACACTACAGTTATTAATAATGCACACTCCTATGACTTGGGCATTTAATAATAGATATGCCATGACCTTTCTCTTATATAAGCAAGAGAAAGCAGAACGTGCAAGGCTGGCACACTGTGAATGATAAAAAGCAGCTTTAGTTAATTGCATTTTATTTTTTCCGCCGTCATCGTTTAATCCGTGTTGTGCCATGTTCAGGATTGCTTGTGTTGCTATGGTGATGGCAGCTACAGCCGCTTGAAAAAGCTTATTCTTCAAGGTGTCAGAACAAGAAATGGAAGTTGTTTCCACCACAGCCTATCCAAGCGGGAACCTGAGAGCTCATCCTGCTGTGCCAGATTAAATTAAAAAGGGAATTTGCTCTCACCGAGGAAGTTATGATGGAGAGCAACTCTTTCCCCCCAGAGGTGTTTTTCTTTAAATTCAATTCCCAAACTTCGTATTAATTAGAGTCATACTCTTAATATAACTTTTTGTTCAAACGAATCTGAGTAAAGCGGTTCTCAGTCTGTAATTTAATCACAACAGAACTAATTGCAGCAAAAATGTGTTTTCTCTTTGGTTTAAATACTGTATGTATATAGCTGCAGAGATTTCTCCACCCTGCAGTGTTGATCGGTGACGCAGCCTGAGACTGCAGACCCGTCACAAGAGTGCCAGAACGAAGAGCCCACACTGTCATCTCGGAGACAAACTCACCACAGATGATGACAAAGATGTCGCTTTTTCACAGCGTATCAAAGAGGTGCAGATTGGGAGAGTGTGACATGATACCCGGGTGCACCTGCAGCTTTCAGTTTGTAATCTGAGAATTAATTTGAAGTAGACAAAAACACAAAATGGAAATGTGCAACTTCACAGAGTGCCCACAACAATTCCACTCTAATAAATGAAATATTTTGAAAGTAAGAAACAGCCTTAAGTTAACTTTTTTGGTTGATACTCACGAAAAAGCACACTAAAATCAGAGATTACATGTCAAATGTGTTTTTCAAATTGAAAATTGAGCTTTTGGAGGCTGTCATTACACCATTATTTGGCAGACATATGCCAGCCCATGACTGCTTTTTTCCATTGTCTGTAGGGTAAACTGACTGAATGCGAGGCAACAGGTATTCTGTCTTTCTGAAATGGCATGACACATTCTTGTGACTGGCTCCAAGTCAGCCCTGCAACCATTCAGAAGCTCTAAAATTGAATTGCCGAATAGACGGTTGATTATTTTTATTTTTGGGATTTCAAAAACGTTTACACAAGATGAAACCCACCGCCTCTCATTTTGCCTGCACTACGCTTACATCATTTTGGGTGCTGGTTTGTACTTTCCTTTCACACGCACTATCAATTTGTCCATCACTGTTGCACTTCATGTCAGATTGTATAAATGACTTTGTGCATGCTAAATTCAACGATTTATTTATGCCCCTCACAGAATGTGCAAAATGAATTGCCTGGCAATTTTGCATCTTTGACAGGCACCAGTTCCGGGATGCATACAGTTAGCATTATCATTGCGTACGCAAGCAAGTTTGCACTTTTTTGCATATGCAAAACTTTAGGAAATCAAGTCCAAAGAGTTAATAAATGACAAAACAAAGTGGGTTAAAAAAATGGAGACTTTCACAATCACAAAGCTCCTTGTCCAAAATTATTCGTACCCTCTCTGTCACTTCATACAAAAATGTTGAAGTGGGACCCCACACAGAGCTATTGAAGGGAGGCTGCATCAAGGCTAGAAAAGTGACATGTTTGAATCTTTAGTCAATGTGGCGAGGAGATGCAGAGCAGGATGTGCAAACAATTTTCTGACAGCCTCTGGGCACGCACACTGCTTGAAATCATTGATATTAGCTTGGGGGGAAAAGTTAGTCTTTAAGATAAGTGAGGATCCAAACAAATGTTGGGGGAAAAAAGGAGGAGTGGTTTTGTAGAGGAAGTATTCAGGTTACTTCACATAAATGAGCATTCGCGTGCACAATTCTGTCAACACTAGACAATGGCAAAAATAATATCTTTCGTATCATGAATGCAATATTCATATTCATATAATTTGAACCCATCAAGCATGTGAAAAAGTCAAGCACTCACTGGAGCAGGGCCCCCGCTAGTATTGTCCAGGGACCCATTTTAAGTTCTGATGGCTTGAACAAAAAGTACCAATTTTTGTTGACTTGATTTGTATTAGATTTAATTTTGTTTCATATCGTGTCGTGTTGTTTTGTTGTTGTTTCTTTTTCTCACGTCTCCTCGTTTTTCCTTTCCATCTGTTCTCGTCAGCCCCGTTTGTTGTCTACCAATCAGCTCCGACCGGCCTCTCATTTCTTGTCCAGATGATCAGTTTGCCTGTATTTATTTCCCTACTAATTTCATGTGAAGAAAAAAAAAATAAGACCTCCAAACTGTTTCAATTTCTGACTTGACTGAGAACTTGAACCTGTATCTTTTTGTCACAGTTTTGCCTCTCGGTTACTTTGAAAAGTCCTTTGCCAGCATGACTTTTGTGTAGCAACCTCACTGCTCCTTTGCACTCTTCCAATCTGGATCAGCCCTCTCAGCCATCTGCTCGGCTTCTCTCTTATTGTGCAAAACAAAGACAGTTGAAAGTGGTGCTTTGACTACATTTTTGGGTGAAGGAGGTGAAGCCGAAGAACAGGAAAGGATGGCAGAGAAGAGCTTAAAGGAAGGCTTCATTCACTTTATATGTGTGGCTTGATTGGTAGTAATTAATTAGTTTAGCTTGGAAAAATGCATAAAAGCTGAAAAACACACTTCTATATTGATATATTTCACTTTTATGGCAGCATTTTCAATACAGTTGTTGTTCTTGTTGGGTCCCAATAAGATGTAACATGTGCAAACTCACTGCTGGACAACACAAAGAAAAACAATGCCATAATGCAAAGCAAAAATGTGCTAATTTGAGTCAACCAGAAACGGCAAACAAAGTGTTCACCGGCATGTTATTCCACATATTTTACAAAAAGTGTACTTAAGCTTTGTCAAGCACAAGAACAGGCAGGCAAGCGTGCATGTGCAGCGAACAAGAATGAAGAGGAGTCATTTACAGTTTGAAAGGGGACATGCCACGCAGGTGACATTAAAAACCAATGCCGTGCCGAGTATTTTTAATGAGCCCGGGGCGGAAGGTGAGCTTAACTGTGTGCATCCTCACAAACCTTCACCATCCCTGCAGCAGGCGGCGGTTTGTGGGTCATTATGTCCATAATTCAAGCCGAGTCCGTTCTCTTAAATTAGAGACACCGGAGCAAAGCTCTGTTCATAATGCGCACAAGTTAGGAGGACATGCTGTATTAATTCCAGCGTTGTCCTTGCGTGTGTGGCTTGTGAGCGAACAGGCATCATGTCTGCTCCATTTCTTGGTCCCACTTGTTCCTCAAAGTGTATTTTGTACCATCAAAATGGCTGGAAACAATATGGCTTCATTCTTTCAGAGCTAATGCTGTGGATGCATTCCATTCCATGTAGCTGTGTGTGTATACAGTATCGTGATGCAGCCTAATCCAATGTTGACATACATGTGACAATTATTAAGTGATGTGTTTATTGAACATGGCAGCCAGCCAGCATATTATTTTTAAAATCTGTTTTACAGTTATTAAATGTTCATGGAAAAATATTGACGTCAGCAAATTAATTATAGACAAAATATTGACTGTTTACTGCTGCAAATAGCATACATATGTGAAGTATCCCTCGAAGCTTGGGCTTCATATTTGATTGACCGCAGAGTTAGTTCTGTTTTGTGGCAATGTCTGTATCAGCATTTTCCGTACTTTCTCCGGAGCCCAGAAAATGCTGACTGGATCAATGTGCGGTTTATGCATGGTAAGAGGGAGACTGCCCCCCCCCCCCCCCCCCAACCACAAAAAAATAAA
>CAAKHF010023747.1:0-15312 GCA_901007745.1 Hippocampus kuda | reverse complement strand
TTCAGCCCAAAACGCCTTACTATACATGTTTTTTTTTTTTTTAGCCCGAAAAAAAAAACGACCATGTATAGTAAGGCGTTTTTAGCCCGAAAAAAACGACCATGTATAGTAAGGCGTTTTTAGCCCGAAAAAAACGACATAGTATAGTAAGGCGTTTTTAGCCTGTAAAAAACGACATGTATAGAAAGGTGTTTTTAGCCCGAAAAAAACGACCATGTATAGTAAGGCGTTTTTAGCCTGAAAAAACGACCATGTATAGTAAGGCGTTTTTAGCCCGGAAAAAATGACCATATATAGCAAGGCGTTTTTAGCCCGAAAAAAAAAACGACATAGTATAGTAAGGCGTTTTTAGCCCGAAAAAAACGACCATGTAAAGCAAGGCGTTTTTAGCCCGAAAAAAACAACATAGTATAGTAAGGCGATTTTTAGCCGGAAAAAAACGACATAGTATATATAGTAAGGCGTTTTTAGCCCAAAAAAAAACGACATAGTATAGTAAGGCGTTTTTAGCCCGAAAAAAACGACCATGTATAGTAAGGCGTTTTTAGCCCGAAAAAAACGACCATGTATAGTAAGGCGTTTTTAGCCCGAAAAAAACGACCATGTATAGTAAGGCGTTTTTAGCCCGAAAAAAACGACATAGTATAGTAAGGCGTTTTTAGCCCGAAAAAAACGACATGTATAGTAAGGCGTTTTTAGCCCGAAAAAAACGACCATGTATAGTAAGGCGTTTTTAGCCCGAAAAAAACAACCATGTATAGTAAGGCGTTTTCAGCCCAAAAAAAACGACATAGTATAGTAAGGCGTTTTTAGCCCGAAAAAAAAACGACCATGTTTAGCAAGGTGTTTTTAGCCCGAAAAAAAACGACCATGTATAGTAAGGCGTTTTTAGCCCGAAAAAAACGACATAATATAGTAAGGCGTTTTCAGCCTGAAAAAACGACCATGTATAGTAAGGCGTTTTTCGTCCGAAAAAAACGACCATGTATAGCAAGGCGTTTTTAGCCCGAAAAAAACCACCATGTATAGTAAGGCGTTTTAAGCCCGAAAAAAACGACCATGTATAGTAAGGCGTTTTTAGCCCGAAAAAAAACGTCATAGTATTGTAAGGCGTTTTCAGCCCGAAAAAAAAACGACCATGTATAGTAAGGCGTTTTTTGCCCGAAAAAAACCACCATGTATAGTAAGGCGTTTTTAGCCCGAAAAAAACGACCATGTATAGTAAGGCGTTTTTAGCCCGAAAAAAACGACATAGTATAGTAAGGCGTTTTTAGCCCGAAAAAAACGACCATGTATAGTAAGGCGTTTTTAGCCCGAAAAAAACGACATAGTATCGTAAGGCGTTTTCAGCCCGAAAAAAACGACATAGTATAGTAAGGCGTTTTTAGCCCGAAAAAAAACGACCATGTATAGCAAGGTGTTTTTAGCCCGAAAAAAAAACGACCATGTATAGTAAGGCGTTTTTAGCCCGAAAAAAACGACCATGTATAGTAAGGCATTTTTAGCCCGAAAAAAATGACCATGCATAGGAAGGCATTTTTACCCCGAAAAAATGACCATGTATAGCAAGGCGTTTTTAGCCCGAAAAAAAACGACATAGTATAGTAAGGCGTTTTTAGCCCGAAAAAAACGACATAGTATAGTAAGGCATTTTTAGCCTGAAAAAAAAAACGACCATGTATAGTAAGGCGTTTTTAGCCCGAAAAAAACGACCATGTATAGTAAGGCATTTTTAGCCCGAAAAAAAAACGACCATGTATAGCAAGGCGTTTTTAGCCCTCCAAAAAAACCGACCATGTAGAGTGAGACGGTTTTAGATGAAAAAAACGCCCATGTCGAGTAAGGCGTTTTTAGCCCCCCAAAAACCAACCATGTATATAGTTAGGTGTTTTTAGCCGAAAAAAAAACGGCGACAAAAACAACCATGTATAGAAAGACATTTTTAGCCCAAAAAAACGACCATGTAGTATGGCGTTTTTTTTTGGTGGGGGGGAAAAAACGTAGCATAATTGATTTTAGCAGAAAAAAACCCAACTCTCTCTCTCTCTATATACATATATATATAAGGGTTTTTTTTTCAGCCCGAAAAACGACCATGTAAGGCGCTTTTAGCCCAAAAAAATGTTATCACAAATACATGTTAATTGAATGACTGATCAATGGACTAAAGGACATATTTTTATCCAACCAGAATCTAAATGTTGACGAGCTGATGACATAATTGTTGCATCATTATCAAAATGGGGAGAAGAGTGATCAGGGGATGCAGCCTGAGGTCAGAGGTGGAGCTGACATTGTCTAATCATTGTTGCCTGTCCACAGTTATCTCTGCAAAAGCAGCACGAGTCCACCTCCTGGCACCTTTCTGAGACGTCCATCGGCACCGTCTGACACCGACAAACGCAAGGACGGGAATGTGCTGAAACAAGAAGTGGTCAGCAAACGGGACATGAGGGATGAAGCAGGAAGTGCTGCAGGTTGTGCACAGATTCACCTAGCTCGTTTTCATTGGAGACGTCATGGCTTCCCGTCCTTTGGCCCCCTTGAACTCCACCAGTTGAGGAATGTGCACACAAAGGAGGAGAACCGAAGTTTCGGTGGACACACAAATCAACACACCCCTGTTCAAATGGCAGGTTTTGGAAAATTTTGGACCAGGTTTTTCTACTGACTTTATTTTAGAGAGGGGGGGGGGGTTAAGAGTTTTTAATTATTTATTTTTAAAAGATGGAACATTGATGAATGAAGACAAAAAAATGTTCAAGAGCTATGTCAAACGAGCTGAATTGATTTGTTGAGTCCAGGGCAAAAAGACAGGTTCTTGACCACCACCTAGTGGCTGTGTGTGCACATGACTGCATAGCAACATGGAGCTGAACGAAACACAGTCATATTTGCATGACAAACATAACAGTGGCAGAGTGTTCCTCGTGGAAGGGAGACGGAGGGCGTGCATCTCGGACCTTCTCTCCAGTGCCAATGTGCAGGCCCACCATCACCTTGGGAAAGGAGCCCTTGTTGATCATCTAATGTCTTGATATTTTAGATTCTCTTCATACAGTTTTTAATTCTCCTTATGGCTCTGCGGGCCACTTCTTTTTGATGTGTCAGTAGTCCATGTTGCGCAGCTTCCTGTCCGTCTTGCGTTGCAGCGCGGCAGGGAGCACCGGCAGATTGAATTCGGTCATCCGTCGCTGCGGAGTCGAGTGGAACTTTGCTTCGGAGTTCCTCTTGGTTCCCGTCGCCTTCCCGCCCTTCGGAGCCAAAGTGTTTTTTTGCAAGGGGCAAGTCGAAGTTTTGGACCCACTCACTTGCAGTCCAGCGGGCTCAAGCAGGCTTGGCGGGTCCCACAAAACCTTCCCACCTCGTCCGTCTTTCAACCTCTGGGTGGGTAAGCGCGGCAGTGTGTTGGGCGGAGCTCTCTGCATGGTTTCCAGGTGCATTCTGGGAGAAGCGACGCTCTTCTCTGGTGTGTCAAACCTCAGGACGGCCTCCATTGGACTCCCGCTGCCGTCCGGCCGCGCGGTCCTGACGTGCTGCCGCACCAGTTGGACGGTCACCGAGTCGCCGTAGTCTCCAATTGGTTCGGCGGGCGAGGCGGCATGGCAAGGGGCGTAGTCACACAGGTGTGATACAGCGGTTTTGGGAGGAGAAAGGTATACCACTTGGTGTTTTGATCCCAACACTATAAGAAGATTCATCGAACTCATCCTCAGCAGTAGCAAAAGTTGTCAAAAAAATAAACATCGTTTGGACGGCTGATATACCGTCGGGAAGAAGCAGAGTGTCCCTGTTATTCAAGATGGCGGCGGCGTCCTCATGAATGGCCTGTGGTGACGGTGAGGGTTTGAGAGTGGGGCGGGAGGAAGACGCCTCTCCCTTTTTCCTCTCCTCATCATCATCATGACCCCGATGCTGGGTTCTGGTCCTGCCGCACCGTCGCTCTGCCACTTGTTTGCTTTCCTTGAGATGTCTGCTCAGCGTCTTTTTCTCCTTGACGGCGTCACTCTGACACGAGGCGGTGTGGCGGCGTTACAAATTTACGGGCGAACCAACTGACAATGTTCCTTTTTCCGCACTAAAAGGCACACTGGATTATGAGGCACACCTTCAATGAATGGCCTATTTTAATAATAATAATAATAGTAATCCATCCATTTTCCGAACCGCTTTATCCTCACTAGGGTCGCGGCATTGGACGCACTGGATTATAAGACGCAATCTACAATGCATCCACTCGATGGAGCTACGCTCCTTCCGTTCGACTCGAGAGGCCTTCATGACCGCCTCCGAAAAAAACAAATTAACAATTACTTCAATGAAACTACGAAAATTGAAAATAATACATCAAAACAGAAAATCAAGCGAGGAAATCACAAAATAAATTCTGTAGCCCCGCCCACAGAATTTATTTTGACATTTCCTTGAGCATAGCTCCAACAGAACGATCCGATGTCAGTAAACTGTAGGAGACTGGATTGTCTCAGAAGTGTTTGATATTTATTCGTTTGTTGTGTACTGTATTCACAAACGAGGAAATCACAAAATAAATTCTGTAGGTGGGCTATAGAATTTATTTTGTGATTTCCTGGCTTGATTTTCTGTTTTGATTCATTATTTTCAATTTTCGTAGTTTCATTGAAGGAATGGTTAATTTACGTTTTTTTGGAGGCGGTCATGAACGCCTCTCGAGTGGCACGGAAGAAGAGAAGGCACGGAGACGGACAAAGACGTACCTGTATTTGTTCAGACTGTGAAAACCATTCATAAAGTGTGCGTTTTAAAAAACAACACCACAGCTCTCCTTTTTTCGGTGCTGCAACCAAAACTTATTTAATAAAGCAGCAACACAGTCCTGACTGATTAAGTAACGGACAAACCTGGATGTGGTGACCAGCCCGATTCAACCAATTGTTGCCAACCAACCGACCCGACAGCGACGATCTAACCTTGACACATCGGCGGCTCCTTTTGATTTTGGCGAGCAGCAAGTGGTAGGCTGCCATGATGGCAGAGGGCCGGTTGTTGACGAGCGCGTGCGTGACCTCCGAGGTCAAGTAGCCCAGCGTGTCAGTCATGTACGCCAGCACTGACGAGTCCAGGTCCTCAACGCGCAGCCTGTGTGCCGAGGAAAGACAAGTGACTGCGTGCTACTTTAGTGAGGTGGGTTGTGCATTTGCTAGCTGGGCCTTCAGTCACAATTATAGAAACCAGCAAAAAATGCAAAATAAGAACATGAGACTGAGCTAGCTGGAGAAGTTCACATTGGGCAGTTCATTGGAAACTGCGGTAGAATGTCCAAGCAATGATGTCACGTACCAAAATCCTCGCAGCCACTAGGGGGCGTGTTCAAAACATGGCTCGGCTAGCCGTGATGACATTTCCACAGCGCTCCATAAAAGCCTTCAAGCTGACGACCGCAACAATTTTCATTTGCCTTCATTCCCTCCTGCTCAATGCTCTCGGATTACAAACCTCAACAATGTTCTCAATGGGGGAATTTTCTCCAAGGGAAACAAAAGGAAAAATATCGATGTTAGCATGAGGGTGTGTTTGTGTGTTTATGTGTTCGTGTTTGTGTCAGTGTGAGATTAAAATTTGGTACTTGGGCTTTAAGTGAGGGCTGGAATTTAACCTCACCCCAATATGACGATGATGTCGCGGTTACAGAAACCAGAAAGACTAAACATGAACCAATCAGATCTCAGTGCTCTGGCCTGATCCTGAAGGTGCTGGGCAGGTTAGGTCGACTGTCTAACACAAAAGCTGAAATCTTACTGGACCAAAAAAAAAAAAAACCACACACAAAACAAAATCTCCTACTACGACTACTGGAAGCCATGCAGCCTCGAGAGACACAACCAAATGAAGGCACTGGGCTGTTAGCTGTCCCTGACTCCTCGCCACAGCATGGCGCACGGACCTGTTGTTGGGCGACAGTGTGTGGAGCGGCCTCTTGGCATAGCCTTCGTTGATCCAGCCCCCCTCCATGGCGGCTCGGATGCTGGGTCTTTTGTCAGGGTCGGGTTCCAGCAGAGACAGCACGAACGTCACCGCACCTTTCAGGCGCATAACTCAAATGTCACTTGGTAGAGAGCAGCCCCGCCACCCAAAAAAATTGTGTCCGACGCACTTGCGTGGTAAAATAGAAAAGTTACGTCAAGGTGTCCTGTCACTGAATTCTATTACTAACTACAAGGCTCAATTTTTTAAAAATTTTTTCAATGACAACAGCCCAAATTCCTTGACTTTTTGTGAGTAGCGTTGAGGATGTTGCTGTTGCAGACCTTTGCTGATGTCACCGGGCATGTGTGCGATGTCGCCGGCCACCATTTTGTGGTGCAGATTTTGGAGGTCGAAGGGCTCCACGGTGAAGGGCAGTGTGCCGGTCAGCATGGCGAACACGCTCACGCCTCTAACGCACACGGACACACGTCACACACTACTGGCCAATTCCCCTTGAAGGCACGCAACCAATACACAGATACAACAGTGTGTACAATAACTAAACTTGTTGTTACATTCTCTGTTAAATATTTTCAGACAGTTCATTAGAACACTGTACTTTTTTTTTAATAATGCGATAACGGCGTGACTCACACAGACCACGCGTCCACTTTGGGTCCATACTTCCTGTGGGCGAGGAGCTCGGGGGCGGCGTAGGCGGGGCTTCCGCACTGGGTGCTGAGCAGTTCCGGAGGCAACGACTCCGACCTCAGCAGCGTGTTGCTCAGGCCGAAATCTGCAAGCGGAAACCAAAACAAGTCGCCGGCATGACATGCCACGTGTTTCGTTCCGACACTTTCACGTTTCCGGGACGTACCAACGATCTTGATGTTGTTGTGCTCATCGAGGAGGAAGTTCTCAATTTTCAGATCTCTGGCACAGAAGACAAGGATCGCAGTCATCATCAGGTTTTGATGATATTCGCCTGGTCAATGAGTTTTTGCATGAATCGAAATGCCAATTATCTACTGAAGCTGATGTGAACAAAGGTACTCACATGTTTCTATAGCGGGGGAAAGAATTTGCACGTTTTCAGCAATTCCCTTTAAACATATACAGATATGATATGTTGACTAACAAACCTCTGAATTAATCTTAGAAAATTCTTTAAGGGCCCAAACTTGGATGTTGACGTCCTGAGACGCACCCAAAGAGGCTCTTGGAAGCACGCAGGCGTAATGAACATCTGCGCTCGACATCCGCCCTGGGAATCATGCATGCTCCTTTCAAGTTTATTCATCTCAAGAGCAGATGCCGAGAAACCAGACAAAAGGAGACAAAAAGGAGGAAAGAGCCGCCGTGAAGGGGGACAAAAAAAAAAAAAGTAAAATTCCTGAACGTGGGGGAGCAGGAAGTGGGTTGCAGTGCAAATTTTCCTTTTATTTCTATTTTAATCGTGTGTGTGTGTCTGGCCGTCGTTGAGGGACTTCATTAGAGAGGAAGTCAGTGATGTCGTGATGATGTGTGAATCATGGCGCCGGCGCAGCGTGATGAGGTCATTGCCTGGTAATCACATTCCCACCTTGGAGGAGCCAAACCTCGTAAAAAACGGGCACTGCTGCACTTTGTGTGTGTGTGTGTGCGTGCACGTAAAAGTCACACCTAGTCGCACACCGCAGCCGCACTTTTTTGCATTCGAATTCCTCTGCATGTGTGCATGCGTGCTCATCAATGGCAGGAAGTAATGGCGAGCGCATAAATACGTTGTTCCGGTTCTTAGCTATTTCTTTTTCCTGACGACTTTTACACACTACATTTGAAAACTTTTTGTTGTTGTTGTTAAAATGAACTTTTTTTTCAACCCCAATGACATCTCGCAGGGGTAAAAAAAAAAAAAAGCTGCAAATTGAAGACTGTCAATTTGAGTTTTGGATTTAAAAGTAACTACAGTATTTTCCGCACTAAAAGGCACACTGGATTATGAGGCGCACCTTCAATGAATGGCCTATTTTGTCTTTTTTTTTTTTCACATAATGGACGCACTGGATTATAAAACGCAATCTACAATGCATCCACTAGATGGAGCTAGGCTCCTTCCGTTCCACTCGAGAGGCGTTCATGACCGCCTGCGAAAAACGTAAACCAACCATTACTTCAATGAAACTACGAAAGTTGAAAATAATGCATCAAAACAGAAAATCAAGCGAGGAAATCACAAAATAAATTCTATAGCCCCCCTACAGAATTTATTTTGGTATTTCCTTGAGCGTAGCTCCAACAGAGCGATCAGATGTCAGTCAAATGTAGGAGACTGGACTGTCTCAGAAATGTTTGTTTTTTATTCACAAACGAGGAAATCACAAAATAAATTCTGTAGGGGGGCTATAGAATTTATTTTGTGATTTCCTGGCTTGATTTTCTGTATTGATGCATTATTTTCAATTTTCATAGTTTCATTGAAGGAACCATTAATTTACGTTTTTCAGAGGCGGTCATGAACGGAAGAAGAGAAGGCACGGAGACGGACAAAGACGTACAGTACCCGTATTTGTTGAGACTGAAAACCATTAATAAAGTGTGCGTTTAAAAAAAAAAAAACACCACAGCTCTCCTTTTTTCGGAGCTGCAACAAAAACTTGCAACAAAAACAAAGCAGTAACACAGTTCACTGAACCAACAGCAAGTTATAACATGGTAAGCATGTCTCCAGCAAGGAGCCATCTTGGGGTTGACATATTACCGTAATGACCATACACAAGGCGCACTGAATTTTAAGGCGCGCTGTGAGCTTTTAGGAAAATGGAAGACTTTTCAGTGCAATTTATAGTGCGGAAAATCCGGTACATTTTAAAATCGCTAAATTTTTACCTGGGATGTTTGACACCATTGGTTTTTCTCAGGCCAGTACAAGTATTCAGTATTACATTTACAATGTAGCACCTACTCCTATCAATGGAGGCCTTGTCGTCAGATATTTGTTGCCTTCGGTTTCGGTGGCTGGTATCGGAGGCCTCCATAATTATCCAATACCTAAAAATAAAGGCCAGGAGCAGCCCAATACCAATACCTGGTACCGGTACTTACCCATCCCTAAGGAGTAGAATCAGTACTTTAACTTTCACCTGTGCACAACGCCATGCTGGTGGAGGTGCGCCACCGCCGACAGGATCTGTCGGGTGTATCGTCGCACCTCCTTCTCCGGTAGACGCTTCCTGTCGCAGATCCGCTCCATCAGGTCGCCGCCAGCACACAACTCCAGCACCATGTAGAAACTGTTCTCCGTCTCCAGGGTCTACGCACACGCACACACGCACGCACATGACGTAAGGATTTTGTTTAAAATACTGCACATCATTGGGTTACCTCCAGCAGGAGGACGACATTTGGGTGTCGTATCATCTGGTGGATGCGAGGCTCTCTCTTCATGTTCTTTTGAACGTAAGGGTCCTGCCGCGCGCGCTTCTTGTTAATCACCTTAATGGCCACCTTCAAATACAAATATGATATCGCTGTAAGTAAGTCGGTAAGTAAGTAAATGCCACACACAGCGGCAGAGTGCGCGCGTATCGGACCTTCTCTCCAGTGGCGATGTGCAGGCCCAGCATCACCTTGGCAAAGGAGCCCTTGTTGATCATCTTGCCCACCAGGTAAGAACCAACCCGCTTGGTGTGGGGGAAGCTCCTCAAAAGGTCCTGGCAGGGGGCCGCCAACAAGGCCGGGCCTGCACCCCCTCCGCCCACCTTCCCCTTCACTGCGGCGCCCGGCATCGGGAAGCGTACCGCATGGTGCGGCACCCCTGGTTCGTTGCTAAGGAGAGACGCGAGAAAGCGTCGGAGCTGCTTCCTGCTGAGCCGCTGGTGTATCATTAACTCTTTTTTTCCTGCTGGTGACATGTGACACCCTAATTATGCGCCCCCCCCCCCACCCACACACACACACACACATACCCTTGTGAACCGCTTCCCGAGAGTTACACAATAACCACTCAGACGCTCTTACTTCCACCTGCTCTTACCTGCGGTGAGCTGCCAGGATCACTCGCAGAACCACTGATCTGTATTTATGATTTTAAAGTGAATTCAGATTTGTGTTTTGATTTTTTTTTCTCTTGGGGGGGTGGGGGGGACTAAAACGGTGCAGTATGACCAAATTAATCATCGATTCCCACTAAATATGGCCCAAATATACATCTACACTTCAGATAGTCTGCTGGTGTGGCCGGCCTCAAGCGCCTCATTGTCAACCATGAGTGCGTGCACGTCACTCACGGTAAGAAAGGTGGAAGTGGAAGGATGGGGAATTTTTGTTCAAACTTTTTTTTTTGAAGTCCAACTTGACGGCGGTGTGTGGACAGAGGCACACCAAGGTGTCATGGCTGCTTTAGAGTGCCTCGTTGCTGTGAGAACAGGGTGTATTCTAGTATATATTATTTAGTATAGAACGTGTAAGTTCAATGTCAATGTTGTATGTCAAGCAGCCGTTTAAAAGGCTAGAGGGTGCAATCGTGATCAGTGGAAAACAGAGGTGAGGTTTCACGCTTTGAACTCCATCAGCACGTGTGTGTGTGTGTGTGTGTGTGTGTGTGTGTGTGTGTGTGTGTGTGTGTGTGTGTGTGTGTGTGTGTGTGTGTGTGTGGCTCAGATTGCAGCGTTTCGTAATCACTCACTAGATGCTCCAATATGCATTGTAACATGATACACACACACACACACACACACACACACACATACACACACACACACACACACACACACACACACTATTGAGACCTATGAAATTTGCAACAACTGACAACACATTTGACAACTACTATTATTACTGCTGCTGGATAGCTAGAATAATATTTATCAAGTTTTATGATTTTTTTTGTGTGGTTTGTTCCGTGTGTGCACATTATAGTGTTATGGTTTCACATAATAAAGTAGCCTTGTGCAGGAGATAAAATACATTTTAATTTCATGATGCTTGAGTCAGGCAGTTATTTTTATTATCATAATATTGTCATCATTGGTGCATTCATTGTTGGCTGTTGAGTCGAATCAGATGCGCTGTCACTGCCGCCCTCTAGTGGCCACAGTGCAACTCACAAGCCATTTGCTTTACATGTTATGAAATAAACTTAAAAAGTGATGATAAAATCAAAGTACATGAACATTGTCATCTTTTTATTTTTGTGCTGACCTGGCAGCCGGTCAATTCGCGTATGCACCTGAGCGTGTGTGTGGAAAAAGTGCACGTGTGTCTGTATGCGTGAGTGTGTTGTCTAAGGATGTGTTCGATTTTAATGGCAGATTTGTGTGCGCGCATGTGCAGTGTGGGTTTGTGAGAGTATTCTGGATGCTTGAACGAGTGTATGTTTGTGTGCATCCGCGCATGGGCGTGTGTGACGAGTGGTGACGGGAGGCTTGGCCCACTGTGCTTTCTTCAACCTTCAGCAGGGTTTCCCTACTAAAAAGCCCAATCACAGTTCAACACACACACACACACACACACACACACACACACACACACACACTTATTAAAGCAGAATGTGGTGCACAATTGTGTGTGTGCATGCATGCGCAAAACACATGTGGGTCGAGCCGCCAGGAAATGACTGGTTCGCTTTACTCTTGTCATCACCTTCCAACACGTTTCTTTCACATTTCAATTCGGGGAGCGGAGCAGCGCACATACACACAAACACACACACGCACACACACAAGGTCCACATTAGCAACGATGCTGGTTTTGCCTTCACAAACTTGCAGTGTGTTGACACCAGAAAACATTGACGGCACATTTTCATTAGAATGTGCAGACAGGTGTACCTAATCAAGTGTCCGGTTTAGGAAAGTTGTTCAGTGTGGATATTTAAATATATAATGCGTCTTTTTTTTTTTTTTAATTGAGAACAAACCGGTAAAAACAAAAAGTTCAGTTTAAAATAGTTGTTTTTTTTAATCACTACAAAGAGACTGAAATCTGATTGGACGAAATGTTTTAACGTCCAAATACACATGCAGTGAAGCCATGAAAACAACAACAAAAAAGTTTGGGAATTTGGATCCTAAGCGGAGCTCAGTGCTTCTGATAACGTGTCGGCCAACATTGTTAAAAACCGTCCCTTAAATATTGCCACCCGAGGGGGTGTGCTTCTGCTGCATCACGTTGTCACAAAAGCTCAATGCCAATGAAGTGCTAAGTGTTGCTTTTTATGAGGAGGAAACATACTGGAACAGTGTGTGTGTTTGTGTGCGTCTCTCTCACACTCACAAACACACACGCACACAAACACACAGAAACAGAGGCAGAACATGTTCTGAGTTACAACCTGTTCACTGATGAGACGGCCCCTTTAGCTTTTTCCTCACTCGCTCATTAGCCCCCATGTGTGTGTGTATGTTTTTGTGTGCGAGTGTGTTAATGCGTGTGCGTGTGTCAGAATCTGTTCCCAATTGGTAACTTTTAATTAGCCCCCGAAAGCAAGACCCAGTTCACCATAAAAGCCACGTTGAGCGACTCCCACCGAGGCCCGGCATCAACCGACACAAACACTCCATGCGGTGAAGTTGCTGCGAGCAGGCGATTCGTTTTAAAAGACATTTCATGCAAATTACACGTGCCGCCATTTTCATTGCCAAGAATTCACATGCACATTTTGACAAGATCAATAATGGCTGGGGCTAGCCGGGTCAACATGTCCAACAAGCGGTTAGATGTGATTTACGGGTCGCTATCCTCATAGTTGTTGAATATCATTGAGGTGGGGGGGGGGGGTAATTTTGAATGCGGTACCTGCTAACGAAGGGCCCGGATGCACCATCATGGAGTCTCTCTTGGGTCATCACCATTGTTGGAACACCTCGGGGGGCAGGAAAAAAAAGTCACTTTACAAGGGTTGTGTACACATACATGTATACATGCTCTCTCTCACACACAAACACACACAAACGGAATTCGAGGGGATTATTGACAGAAAGTCGCCCGGCACACCTCTCTCCCCGCAACAGCTTTGTTGTGAATTGTGTATTAAAAACGTGTTTCTGTGTGAATGGCACGCTGTCAAGTGTACCCTCCCTTGTTAGTGCGGAATCAAGAGAGCGTGTGTGTGTGTGCGTGTGTGTGTGTGTGCTCATTAAGCACGTGTTATGTTGTTAATAGCACACCTAGTTGGCTGGCAAAAATCTGGCCGTTAAAACGGCACACAACTGTGCTTGCTTGTGTGCTTCACAAAGACCGGCTTGTGTGTGTGTGTGTGTGTGTGTGTGTGTGTGTGTGTGCGTCTCTAAGCACAACACAAGCCATGCCTACGGTAGTTGTACACAGCTAATTAAAAAAAAAAAAAAAATTAAAGGCATTTGAAGGCTGCCGCCAACATGTCACTGCAATGGGTGCCGCCATCAAGTCCAAAGGCCGTTTTTAGCCAATAGGAAGCCAGAAGAAAGCCATTTCCGGGAAAAGGCAAATGTCTTCCAAAACTCCAAACTACCATTTGATGCTTCTCAGAGCAACACGTCACTCCGCTCTCACAGCTCACCAAGGCTAACCGCATCTCGGCACTCAGCCCAAGTCATCCGCCTATTTTGCGAAAACATCCGGTGCTAAATTTCACCACGTGTTCGTGAACGCCCGTCCCGGATTTGAAGGCAACATTTAACGCAAGCGAGCAACGAGTGGTCGGGTGCGTCGCGTTGAAACGTCGGGCCTTTCTCCTAATGCCAGCTGGCTGTGCTAATGTGCTAATCTGCTGTTTAGTTCAACCAGATGGAGGAAGGAGGAGGTGGGGGGGGGGGGGGGGCGAAGAGGAAGTTACCTGCAGAGATCTCCTCTCATTAAAGCACAACATGGATGGTTTTTTTTTTTTTGCTCCAAAAGTTGGAAATAACCCATTTGAAGATTCCCGAGCAACAGGCAGCTGCCACATGACTCGCAAAAGGCAATCAGAAGCCAGAAGCCAAACACCAACAATGGTAAAGTAAGACATTGATAAAATAATAAATACCATTCAATGGTACACTTTTTTTTTAATCATCTGACAAAAGTGACATAAAATTAGTAAACCTACAAGGTTACTACCTTGGTCACGGACCAAATTCAATTTTAGTTTGTTTGTTGTGGTGCCACACGAAGACGGGCTGGAATTAGCATGTGGAGCCAGCCTCGTCCTCACACTCTGTTCGACTTTCATGTGCAAGCTTGGATGCTTTTTTTTTTTTATTGTTGCATGTGCAACGTTTATGGGAAGTCAAGAAAAAAAAAAAACGGCGTGTGATGTCCACGCCAACTTGCGAACGTCACGATCGCAGGAAGCTTGAGCGCTGTTCAGCCAGATCTTCAAAAGGCTTCTTGGGTTTAAAAAAAAAGAAGCATCGGGACGCCCCCCCCAGGGAGTGAAAAGTCAAGTTAGACGAGGTGCCTGCCTTGATGCGTTTCAAGGTGTTTCACGGGCTTCTTCTGCCACACCATACAAATCTGAGTGCACTTAGATGAGCCCGCGGATTGATTGCTTCGTGAAAAAAAAAAAAAAAAAACGGCGTCCCAATACTTTTGTCTCCAAGACTAACAAGTTACAGATTTTCGAAGAGCCATACAAGAGACGAATGAAATCAGGGCATGTAGAAAAAGTTGCGCTCATAAGCGCACCCCTTGTAAATTCCACATCTTTGATATCATTTACAAGAGAGGTTTGCACGGCCGTCTTGTGCGAGAACCGCTCGGCATCGTCGAAAGTTTATTTCAAGATGAAATAGTCGAGGATGGATGAATGCGCAGGCTGTAAAAACATTACAAGGCATCTGGACGAGGGGCAGGCTGCCAGGTAAGCCCGCGGCCCGCTGCTGCGGTGCCGTTTGGCTTGCAGCAAGGGCAAGAGAAACAAACAAAAAAAGTTCAAAAATCGCATTTTGGTTAAAAAAAAAAAGAATACAATAAAAAATTGAGAAGGAAAAAGTCGCCATTTTAAAAGAGAATTTTCCAAAATGGCAAGGCGTGAGAAAGAATAGCTTCACCCCCAAAAGTCTTGTCATTTTATGACAAAAATATTTTGGGGGATGAAAAATGAAGAAAATCTGACAAAAAAAGTTGCAATTTACTGAGAAAAAAAAAGTCTAATTTTAAACAAACAAAAAAAAAAACAGGCATGGCAACACAACAAAAATGGTCCATCTTTTTTTTTTTTTTTTTTTTTACAGTTAGCAATCTTTGCTCCACACAGCGCAAATCTACTGACATGCCGCGGTGGAAAAACTGAAACTCCGTATCGGGTTTTGAGGCTCCACATAAAATATGTTGGTCCGCATGCTTTTCGACTGAACCGCAAAAACATGGTGTGATTGTCAAAGGAGAAGCAGATTGCCATGAAACCAGCGGTCATCTCGTGTAAAT